>VZTX01030042.1:32374-326364 GCA_013400915.1 Pardalotus punctatus | reverse complement strand
CCGGGGTGGTGGCCAGGAGCGGGCTCGGCGCGTCCCGCCGGGTGCCCCGAGCCCCGGCCCTGCAGCCCCGCGGAGGGAGGAGGGGCTGGTGCGCCGGGGGTGCCCGCCCTGTCTGGCTGCAGGGGCTGCTTTCCTATTTAACGGGGGCGGGGGGGAGCCTCGTTTTCCATCTTCCCTTCTTCACCCCGCTGCGGCTGCCTGGCTGAGGGGCGAGCTGGGGACGCCTCGCTAGCCGAGCTCTTGAGCGGCCTTTTTTCCCCCGCCCCTCCGGTCGGGTTGTAGTCTCAGCCCTCCGTGTGTAAAATTGCGTCTGCGAGCTGCGTTAGGTGTGGGGTTGTGTGTACGTGAGTGTTGGTGAGAGCAGAGGGATTTAGTGCGCTGACATTCCTCAGCCTGCCTACGGGGCAGTCTCCAGAAGTGGCTCTCATGGATGGCTGTTAAAGCTGTGAAGTGTTTTGTGCGCGTTAAATAGGGATTCTGCCCTTTAAAGTAACGAAGAAGCTGACTTAGTGTCTGCTTTTGGAGAAGCTGAGGAATTATTGCTAGCATTTTCTTTTTATTTAAATTATGTCTTGAATGTTTAGTCTTCTTGGGCCTCTTCTCCCATTAATCTTTCATTCCACATTCAACAAATACCTGGTATGCTGGAGATGAGAGTACTTGGATGGGTATGCGCTGTTCATTTATTTGGTTGCTGTACTCCTTAGATAGTTGGATCACATTGCAGAAGGCTTATAGAAAGGAATTTATGGAGCATGTATAGTTTGGGAAGTGAAACAAGTCTTGTAAGGCTGAGTTTTGTTTAGCCAAGTTAATACAAAGCACGGGGTTTAGGACTTTAAGGACTTTTTAGTAGCTGCTCTCTGATCCTTTCTAATGTGAGAATTATGAGCAGCAAAATCAGTTTTTAAAAATACATAATGTCTTTGGACAGTTGTGCTTATATTTATGATGTAAGGTAAGCAGTGTGGCATAGTATGAAGAAACAAGTATCAGTTGAAGTTTCTCTTTGATCGCTAATGCAGATAAAACTCCCTTTTTCTGGATGTTGAAACCCAGATTAATAGGTTGTCTTAAAAACCTAACCAAATAATAACCTAGTAAATGTTGACTTTGTAGGGCAGATTTTTATTTTTTTTTTAACATCAAGATGCATGTATATTTATGGTTTGGGGTTTTTGAGACACTTTAAATAATAATATATTTGAAAGATAGTTTTTCCACATCGGGGTAGTTATTTAAATATAGATTGCTTTAAGAGGAGGGGATTCTGCAGTGTTTTGGTATGCAACTTGTTGGATTGTTCTGTTCCCTGTTAAATATTACTCTGCTTTTTTTTTTTTTAATTTTTTTTTTCTGAAGACTTTTAAAATATGTGTTCCATACATACTCTGTAAACACTTAATGTTGCAACTTTGTAGCTTTTTGGGTTATGGTCCTTACCTTGTGCTTGAACAGCCTCACCTGTGCTTTTTGTCCTCCACAGTACTTTAACCTTTAGGGATATATGTATGTAGAACTTCTGAGCCAAGCCTTGCTTGTAATTTTTCTTTGTTTCTGAGTCTGTTTTTAACTCTGAGCAGAGATTAGAAGGATTTTTAAGGGAAATGGGGTGTTTTCTCTCTCCTTGTCATCTACTAACAGTAGAGGAGTGCCTTGTACAACATCTTGTATCTGAAATGTAATAGGTAATTCTTACAGGTTTTGTTTGAAAAAAATTGCAGCAATTAAAGGAATGCATTGTATGTGGATTATTTTTTGTTCCTTTTAATATCTTTTATTTGTTGCATTGCTAGCATATAATATTCTAATCTGTGGTTCAGACAGTACAGACAGTTGTGTTCCACAATGAAGTGGGTTTTTTTGCTTTCTTTTTCTTTTTTTTTTTTTTTTTAATGTACCATTGGCAGCTCACATTCTGGAGCTCATGCTGTTGCTTAGCTGACCTGTTCTGGTAAAGTGAGTATGAATCCCTCCGCATGCTGGTTGCGCAGAAAAATTTCTGTTGACTCTTATCTGCAGTTAAATTGTTCAAAGCAAGTTGTTTGGCTCCATTACTCACACTTCAGCTTTGACTTAAAAGGATAAGGAAACATGGCTTTTGTGGTGTAAGTGTAAGCACAGTGAAATAATAAAAAGACACCTTCATTAAATGTTGTCATACAGTATGTGTTTAGTCCTTCTGGTTGCTTTAAGTGAAGTGGATGGTTTTAAGTTTGAATAATAGCCTACAGTTGTCTCTCAGTGGCTGCTACACGTAATTTTTCAAGGGTAGCAAATATATATCAAAAGCCCCAGCAATAGGAAACTTCACTGCTGTCATTGGGTTGCTGGGTGGTGACACCTCTTTCTAAGCTGTGATATTAACTGTCAGGAGTTCTTGCTCCTACTTTAATTAGGTTACTCTAACTGTTTTTATCCTTGTTGCTTCTGGGTTATATGATACATTAACTTGCCTTTTTATTTGAATTGCCTGCTTAGGTTGTTTTACCTTCTGTATCTTTAGTTGTGGTTTTGGTTATTTTTTCAGATATCCGTATGAAGTGGCCTATAGCTGGGCTGCTTGGGAGAATTCATCCAGAACATCTTCCCAGTCCTCAAGGAGTGTGCCCTCATGCTTATCTTGAATGTATACTTAGGAATTTTGGAGATCTTTTGAGTGCTCAAAGCCAGATTGATTAACTCTTGAGTTAAATTTGGAGACAGTTTTCATAAAGACTCACCTGAATCAGGATGTAGTGTGTGTTGATAGTCTTCTAGAACATTAGCTTTTAATTTCCATGTACTTTAACTTTTAATTTCCTTATTCTTTTGCATATACCAAGTTCCTATCCTCTATTCATTGGTTAAGTGGCGAATTTAGGAATGGTAAGAGCTCATTTTGAATTAACTTTCTCTTGCAATGTATCTAGTACTTTGCCACTAGTTAGTGATACCTTATAAATAAATACTGTTTGGAGGAAGTGAAGCACAATTGTGTACATAAAGTCTGAACATAGCAATGCTTTCTCTTACTTTGTCTACCAGGTACTTTATACCAAATATAAATTCTCTTTCCTTTTGCTTTTCTAGAAGAATGAGGGAGATGCTGCTCCTCTGACATTTGTGCCTCACTATCTTGGAGATACTTTGTGTTTTATTGTCTGTCATGAGTGAATCTGCAAAGATTTACAGGTCATTTAAACACAGAATTCCATAGCTTTGCTAAAATACTTTTAGAGTGATACGTGACCATGAAAGCAAATATGCCAAATTCATTTAAGCACTGTTTCTTTCTTGGACAGGCATTTAGATTGATGGGTCAGGCTTAGCTATGTTATGGTACACAAAGATTATGGTCTTAGTTTTGCCTCAGTGTGTGTAGTTTTTTCATGGTTTCTATTTTTTTCCTTCCTACCTTCCCAGCTATGCCATCTGGTGGATAGATTTTTTTTTTTCCCCAGTCCATTCTAGCTGTGTACTGCACGGGAATATACACACATGAAACTGCCATGAGTACAGCACATGTGGAATACAGAATCATAGAATGGTTTAAGTTGGAAGGAGCCTGTAAAGGTCACCTAGTCCAACCCCTCTCCAGTGAGAGGAGGAGCTTCAACTAAATCAGGTTGCTTGGAGCCCTGTCCAGTGTGACCTTGAATGTTTCCAGGAATGGAGCATCCACCAGCTCTCTGGGCAACCTGTTCAGTGTTTCGTCACTGTCATTGTAAAAAAATGTCATCCTTATACCTAGTCTTATCTACTTTTATTTTCTTTTTTAGTATAAAGCCATTACCCTTGTCCTATTGTCCTGTTTCAACATGACCTCCTAAAAAGTTTGTCCCCATCTTTCTTATAAGCCCTCTTCAAGTGTTGGAAGGCTGTGATTCAGGTGTCTCCTTGAATCCTACACTCCCATGTGAACCAAGAAGCTTTTTTGTCAATGTAGTTTTTTCTCTTAGCTTCTGCAGCTGAAATTGCTACTTGTGTTTTACCTCATCTAAGAATACCATGTATCCCTATCGGGAAATGCCCTGAAATGTGCAACGATGTTGAGTTAAATGGGTGTACCAGGTTTACATTTCAGCCAGCTTCGCAGCTAATTTAAATTTAGTGATGTGTGGAAATGGTTACCTCTATATCAAAGCAAAGATACTGGAATAGGTGTAACCTTGACTTGTAAAGAGTGCTGTGAATAGTCTTAAGTTAAACTTCCACATTTCTATCAGGGTATTAGGCTTCCTGTTTCTGTGTTGTCGGTCTCTTAAAATTTCTGGATATAAGGCAGCCCAGCTGGACTGGCTCTCTGCTCTTTTAAACATATAGGTGTCTGTCTTAGTAAACTCTAGAAAGTTTACCATATGGAAGATGTACTTTGGGAAACCCAGACATATAGTAACCTTAGGTACAAGATGGCTTTTTGTGATGGCTTCATTTATATCGCTATACAAACAACTTTGCCTTGTCTAGGCAAGACACCTTGTTTGGCTAAATCTATCTGATCTATTTAAAATTAACAATTTAAATTAATCTGACCAAATTTAATGTGGATCTTTTCTGAAACAAAATTGGTTTTGGTGAGGCTGAGGGCTATTAGTTCTGATAGTACCAATGCACCAGGGAATCTGGGAAATTTTCAAGAAGAGAATTGTCAGACTACCAGTAGAAAATGGTTATTGCTTTGATGTTCAGCTAGAAGTGTGACTTTTATGATTGCCTTAATAAAGCTGGTTGCATGGTGTACTTACTGTGTCATGTGATGTCTTCTAAGAAAGCTGCAAGTTTCATTTTCTTGTGATTTTGGAGGTCTTACAGGTTGTGAAAAATAAAGAAATTTTAATATTAGTCAACTTTTAAAATGAAAGTTGGATTTAAAATTCTTATGAAATAGAGATATTTTTCTATATTAGTTTTAAATGATATAGAGAATACTGGTCAAATATGCTATGGTCAATAACATATTTCTTGTTTTGTTAGTGTCTTAACTAATTAATATATCCAGCCAGCCTGATGGTATGGTATTATGATATGGTAGTAGTGCTTGCAGTTCCAGGCTCTGTAACCAATGCCAAAAAAGAGATGCAGTTGTAGAGAAGGAAAATAGACCTTAATGATCTGTTGCAAAACAATATAGACAAGCCATGGAGGTGAATCTTGAATAAACAGGAGTTATTACCTGGCTTGGTGTGAAATCACTGGATAATCTGCTACTAGAAAAACAAGCAAGAACAACTTTAAAAGGAGTTTCTTGTAAAGGATTTTTTTAATATATATTCTTAGTCTTTAAAGAGAGAAAGAAAATAGGCAGTTCTGGTACATTTCTAGGAGAGTAGGTATTGTATTAACCAGAGAGGAGGATGGAAGAATGAAATTTCTGAATTTGCACAGCAGTGCAGATATCAGCCATTTCATCTTTAGCTTTATAAGTGCATGACGAATGGAATGGTTGGCTTGAAAAACTGCATTGAAGGCCAAGAGCCCAGCATCAGGCAATGTGTGTTAGTGTTCTTTATTCTATCCGGCTGTTTGGCCACTTGAAGGCCCCACGATTCAGTAACTGTTTCATTTAGAAACTGCAGCACAGGTATTACTGTAGTCATTCAATGTCTTGCTCCCTACACAGCTAAATTGTAGTATAAAAAGAGAGAAACACTGTTCTTATTTAAGATAACAGCAACTATAAAGTATTAAAGTTTCTCTTAAATGGTCATTAGTTACCACTTTATGTATGTAACATTTTTTTAAAAAGGAAGAAACCATACTGCTAAACCCTAGATTGTGAAGGCAGTATACTATATTTGGCTATTACTCAGTAAGGTCAGATGCACAGCTTAGTGACGGGAAGTGTGTAGGGGAATCCACTCTGAACTACAGCCTTAGGTGCTTCTTAATGTAGTAGGTATCTGATTTATAATTTGAACAGTGAAATGAACTTTCTGTTGTGTGATTTGTCCTAGTACATTGGCTAGGATATATTAGTTTCACAGCACCATCTTTTCTGTGTGGGTTTGGGGGAGGTGGTGTTTTGGTTTTTAGGTTTTTTTTAATACTGAGTTTGATACAGGGCTTTTTGTGTGTATATCCCATATAACCCTATTGGTTAAATACCAGAGACACCGATGTATGTGCAGAAGTTAAACCCAGCTTTTTGAATAACAGCTTCAGTAACTTCTCAGTACTTCTTAGACACGAAGTAACTTTGTAATTTGCCTTTGCCTTCCTTGTATTTTAGGAATTTTATTAGCGGTGCTTCAGGGGAAAAGAAGGTTGTTGAGAAAGAAGCTGGAATTGTTTGTTTTGTGAAATTTTTATGCTATGTTAGCCTCCTAGATAAACTAGGACAGGAATTATAATACAGGACATGCTCTAATATAGCATAATAGAGGCTTCTACCTTATGTTTTGCTGGATGCTAGAATATTAGTTTTGAGTGTACTTAAGCAAACGGTAAATACAGAACATGTCATCTTGTCCTTCGACTTTGAATTCAGCAGTTCTTGGAACTACATATGATACAGAATGACTGAGACATCAGTTAGCTTATGGAACTTCTGTGTAAGGAAGCAGGTGCTCCTGAAAAGCTAAAGGAATGGTAAAGGGTGTAGATATACTTGCATGTTTTCCTGGGCTTACTGGGGCATCTCCTGAAGTAATTTTACATAGTTGTTTCTAGTAAAGCTCCTTGCCCATGAGTGTTAATTTTGCTGGCTAGTATGTATTTTACGAATGTAAATTCAAGTTTGGGTAGAACAACACTGCTTCATTGTTACGGGGTTTTTTTTCCAATTAAAGGCTCAGGCAGTCTCTTATTCTATAGTGAATTTGTGTTTGGTGTTAAATAAGCCTGCTAAAATGAGTTCACAAGCAATCACTGTTCTTCAGCAAAATACTTAATATCAAGGTCATCTAGTGAAGGCAATTTTAGAAAGACTTTAAGGTTACTTGATATAAAAGCACAGTTTTTCAGGAAAAAAACTCCCTGGAAGACTGATTCTTCTATTATTAGTGGGAATTTTCGGTCATGTACCCTAGGAAAGGTACAGGCTTTGCTGGGTACGCTGCAGAAGAGCTGTGTATTCAGCAGTGCATTCTTGCTGAATTGAGCAAAGCTCTAACAGGTTCATTTACATTATTGTTCTCCACCAGTGTAATTCGTGAATGAGAGCCATTCTAAGCTTAGTTCTGTCACAGCAGTTCTGAAAAGTTTAAAACTTGTGTTGCTGGCTTAACTCTGTGCTTTGCTGAAAGGTAGGGAGTGGCTGCTTCTGGATGGCAGCTGAACAAGTTAAATAACAGAAGATATTCTGTAGAAGTTTTGCTTTCAAAATTGAGAGTTGCTTTTAAAATCCAATATAGGATTCCGGACTTAAATTCATGAAAGTATGCGATTTGTATTTAAAAAATAGCAAGAGCAGGTAACTTCAGAACATATTTCCAAAATCGGCATGAGGACTGCTTTTTTTCCCCCAAGTCATAGGTAATGCCCCTCATAGCTTTCGAATCTGTTCTGCTCCTACTATTGACAGGTTGTTCAGCATTTGGCAAATACTCCAAAGTACTTTTACATACGAAAAAATAGTTAAATGTTGGAGTTGTTAATCACCAGTGATTAAACATCCCACAGAATGTGGGGGGAGTGTAAACTCAAGGGAATTGCTTGTGTGCAATTTGTAAAATTGCATGCTTGCAATCTTGTGTTGTAGTTTGGGTTGGTTTTTTTTAGATCTGCTCTGGCAAAATAGATTTCTAAAGGCATAATTTCAGAAATAAGCTTGGCTGGAGCTACTGTGAAAAGAAGCAGAACCAGCTGTTTATTCTTTCACTGGTCCTAGCTAAAATTCAAAGAGGCTGTGTTCTTCAGCTTGGGCAACTATTTAGATTATGTTTTTGATTTGTTGTATCTTTGTTCTAGAAAGAAAATATCAGTTCACTGGCACGATTTGCTGTGTGGCTATTGTGTAGCCACATAAATGCGTGTTGGCAAAAAAAGCAGAGTGTAGGGAATGGAGAGTGCTTATTAGCAGTAATGCTGACCTAATTTTTTATGAGATTTGGGAGAAGTCTGTCTGGGTTTTAATGTTACAATAAAATTGTAAGTGTTACATCCAGTAAATGGGACACTGTGATCTTGGACGCAAGCACCATGTAAATGCTTAGGGTAGCTGTGCATACCACAGCTGACTTAGTAATTGAAGAAACTGTTAGTGGTGGCAGAAAATGAGCAGCGTAGAGAGAGGCACACCAGAAACAGTGTGACAGAACAGGTTAAATACATTTCTTCCATTTCATGAAAGGCTATGGAAAAAAGCAATGCAAATGGAACTTCCAACAGCCAATTCTTGACTCACTTTCCTTAGTGTTACTTATTTTCTTCCTTTCCAGTATTGCCTTACATAATCTACTACTCTCTGGCATGAGTTTGGAGGGATTTAAGAGAAGCATTATGTTTTGCTAAAGTTTTTCTTACATGCTACTGGGCAGCTCATGTCTTGGATTGCTAATTACTCTTACTGAACTTCATACGGTTGCCTACTAAAGATTGTGTAGATGTCGAGATTATTCTAATATTAATTAGAGCAGCTTTTGGATGACTATAGGATCTGTTGTGCTAAAAGAATAGTCTCAATGCATATGTTTGCTTTTATTTCTTTTTATTTCCTGCCATGTCACTCTGCTCAAAGCTCACTGCCAGAAAGGCTTGTTCTGTCAAAACACTACGCACATGTGTTTGTGTATTACAACAGGAATTGCTGCCCCTACTGTCCCTATCGAAAGGCTAATTTATGTAAATTCAAACTTGTTTACAGTATCTGCATTTTAGAAAAAAGAGAATAATTTACCTTTAATATTGACACAGTATTTCTGCTATGGGTAACTGACAGCTGTTAAAATTGGTGGTTTTCCCAATGCTGTTAAAGGCTTCTTGTGAGCTACAGATTTTGCAACATGTGAAGCTATGACTTGAGTAGTTAGCTATAGTAATTCATAAATGAGTCTGAAAAACATCTCTTACACGCTCAATCTGGTTCTTAGAACCTCCCCTTCAATCTGTTCTTGGGGATTTGGCCTTTGAAAAATTAAATGCTATGTTGTTTACAATCCATACAAGGCTCAGCTGAGTCAAGGGAACTTGAACAAAATTCTAGTTGTAATGTAAGCTGCTGAAATAAGTGCTTAGTCTTACTTGTGTACTTTTACCACAGCTGTGATGCATCTGTTCCGGATGACTACTTGGCAAACCTTTCAGTGCCCTTGTGAATCCAGTGGAGTGCTGAGGCTTTCAGGGTCACAGGAACCTCTCATTTTTCCATATGTAGTACCTTTGTTGCTGATCAGGGAACTGTGGGAAGAAACTGCATTTCTCTTAATTAGTATTGATGATTATTCATCATGAAACGCCAGCTTTATATTATTTCAAATGTAACTGACCTTACATCCAGTTTACTCTGTGGAGCTGTGGACTGTTTGGGTGGAGGGTGCCTTTGCAAAGGTGCGATGGCTCAGATCTCATCTTTCCCAAGGGATTGGAAGTGACTGCAGCCATTATTAGATGTGTGTTGTCTTCTCTTCTGAGAGTGATATACCTGTCAGTGTTGTCTCTTAACCTGAAAAATCTGAAGTGAGGTAATAAGTTGCTTTGTTGATTTGTCTGTTGAGGACTTGCAGGAGTTATGGCTCTACTGTTAGAGCATCTGCCCTGGATGCACTGACTGGCAGTTAATCATGAAGTCAGGAGCTGCATGTTCCCTGTGTCTTCTCATGAAAAAATCCAGCAATGCTCCAAGCATCAGTCCTATAAAGCAGATGTTCCAAGTTTAAACCTCCATGTGAGTTTTAAAGGGAGTTAAAAGCTGGTATTATAAATAATATTGTCTGGATCAAAGTTACTTTAAGTATTATGGGTGCCCTGCTTTAACTGTTACCTCAATTTTTGTCTTGGTGCTTGGTCTGGTGCTCCTTCTAGTGACATTAATGTATATGGTGGGCCTTCCTGGGTTTGAGTGCCAGAACTAGAGTGGATATAACAAGTGTGCAGTTCCACTTCTTGGTTTTGATCTGTATGCAATGGCATGATTCTGGTGTTGCAAAATGTCATGAAAGGAGTTAAATACAGAAGAGAATGTCGTTGGTTATGGTTAAAAGAATGCACTATCTGTAGTGGAAAGACATGACTGGAAAGCTGGTTGTGCTGCATGTTGCTTTGGTATGACCTTATTGCGAGCTATGGGTTTAAAATAGAGTAATTGTTTAAATGAAATGATGGCTGATGTAATATGAAGATTCTGCTTGTTCAGATGGGAGCTTGTGTATATTGGTAGTTTATTGTGCCTGTCAAAAGGAGTTTCTGGTCTCTGAAGGGGATCATTATAAACTATTGGATAGTCAAGTCCTGTGCAAAGCTGTCAAGCCAGAGTTGGGGTTTTTTTGCTAATAATGAGGCTGAAGATGTATCTGCAAGAATATCAGTCAGATGTTTGAGATGTGATGAAATGGAAGCCTGTAGGCATATATTGTTTGCAAGTCACCTTGATTGTTTCTGATGTCTGCCTTTGTATTCTAATATGTAAGCCAACATCTTAATGCATGAAAAATAACAACATAAAAAGTGTTGCTAAAAAGCTGTTTGGTTTCTCAAGTGTAGTTGAAATTGTAATTAGCAAGAGGAATGTGACTTACCATGTGGTAAATATCACCTGGTAGTGATTCAGAGCTTCACTGAAAGACGTCCTGTATGTCACAGCCTTTTTTTGGTGAGGTTCTAATGAGCTAAGTATTTCCAATATATCCTCAACTTCAGATAGACTATACCTGCTGCTATTTTGGCACTCAAACTAGCTGTCCCAGGATCTAATTTCACATCTCTTCCCTGCTTTTGAAAACCACTCTTTGGTTCTGCCTTTTCACATGTTCCTGTGACTGCTTCCTAACCTCCATTTGACGAGTGTCTAGTGTTGATGAAAAATAAATATGTAGCACATATTTATTGTGTTGGAATGGTCAGATGTGCAGTTACACTGGAACAAGTATGCAGTGATAACCAGAGCTGAGCTTTTTGAGCTTAACACTTTAGACTGTAATACTAGGTGACCTAGGACAAACTCTTTTCCCTTGTATCCTTTCTTCCCCATTGCAAAAATATAGATAATGTTAGATATGATTATATGGATCGCCTCTGTAAAGTAGGTTTTCTAGGAGCTAATCAGAAATAAGAGGAAAAAGGAGGTTATGTTGAATTTTTTAAAAAAAGTTGCAAGCTTACCCTTCTGTTTTGGAGAGGGAAAACAGGTGAGCTAGGAATTTGCTCTATGTAAGGAACTAGTTTTTGTTCTTGTGTTTGCAAATTTATTAAACTAATTGAAGTTGCTGCTAAAATTTTTACAAAGTAATGTCTCGCTATGCTTGAATTTGAAAGCATTTGGATTTGAGCTGCAAAAGTTTTGTACTACCTTGCCTTGTAGGTACTACCATGGTTTAAGGCTGAATGTTGCTTTTATCTAAAACAGATGGCCGGACAGGATGTTCACCTGTTGTAGACTGATACATTCTGGCTTATTAGTTTGAACTCTTTATGCTGAGGTGCAAGACTGAACTGGGTTGGCTGAAGTGAAGACTGAAGTGTTCTGTTTTGCTGCCTCATTAAAGACACATTAAAGCCTCTGACAGGGGAATCATGCAGATATTTGTAGAAAGAAGCAGCTGCAGATAAACTTGCCAGAGGATGTTGGTTGGAGTGCAGTGACATGCAAGTGCTTTTGAAGAATACGCTAAATACAGGTCTGAGTACCTGACTTACAGGTTTTGTGAATTCAATTTCATTCTAATTAGAATGTTCTTGGCTGTAAAGATTTCAGTAATTTAAGAGCCATTACATACAAAAGTTTGATGAAACTTTTGCAGTTTGTAGTCTGAGGTTCCTAATATGGCAGTTTCAGCTGCTGAAAGTGTAAACATAATCATGCCTATGATTTTTTGCTTTGTATTTAACTAGTCCTGTTGAACTTAAGTCCTAAAGAAGTTTACCTTGTGCTAATGTGGAAATGTTTTCAGGTTTTCCATTCTTGAGACTTTTCTTGTCTATTATGAATACTCTAGCATAAAGGGATTTTTAAACACTTCTCAAAATTGCTATTTAATCAGATACAGACAGAAACATGGCTTAAATTGTTCTCTTCTGAAAACCTGATTCAACAGAAATGCAGACAGACCTTTAAGTACAGACTACCAGAGTATCAGAGATAAAGTTTAGAATTCATTGGACAGGATAATTCCAAGGTATTTGGTACATATGTGGAATGTGATGTTGGCTTTTTGTCAAGTATCTGTTTTAAATACAGATCATTCAATTGTTAAATATCTCATTTCAGTACGAGGATGTCGCCCTGGGAAGATTGTTCAGATGACTGAAGCAGAAGTTCGTGGCTTGTGCATAAAATCAAGGGAAATATTTCTTAGCCAGCCTATTCTCCTGGAACTAGAGGCACCTCTGAAAATTTGTGGTATGTAAGCTTGATATATGTGTTTTATATAGGTGTTTTAATATAGTTCTATGCTAGGGGGATTGGAAGAATACTGAGACAGGCAAATGATCTTGAGTTGGGATTAGAGGGAGGTCTTTAAAATCTTAGCTGTAGTTTTCAATTTAGGTTGGATTAAGTGAAGAAAAAGCAGCTAGTAGTTGGTAGGCTGCTGATGCTCCTCGCACTATTGTGGAGCAAGTTTCCTTAGCAATAAGGGCTGCTCATGCCCTCATCTAGTGCAAATTTTGCAACCTGTCCCTTGCTTGCACAGAGCTGCTGCTCTTCTGATCACTATTTCAGAAAGCAGTTAACTGCTTTTAGAAAACCCAACTGTTGCATGTTGCAGTTGCTCAATTCAAAGCATTAACAAAGACCTTGTGAAATGAAACACTTGAAAAACTGAAAGCGTTGTTAGTCTTTCAACCAAGAAAGTAAAACTGAATGCAAACTGTTAAATTAGGCTTAGTTACCACATAGCAAATTCCTCGAGCTTTACAGCAAGTTTTAACAAACATCAGTATTGCTGTGAAACACAAATAAAACTAAGATGTGTGGTTTTTTTACCTAAGCCTTTATAAGATTCTAGATTTCTTCCAAAGTACACTGTTATTACAAGCTTGTAAAAATGTTTACAAACTACTGTAAATACTGCACTGTAATCATCCTTCAATTTGTTTATCAACAATAGGCAGTGTCCTTGAAAGCATAAAATTCCTTGTGCTAGACTTTTTAAAGTGTCATAATATTAAAGGGGAAACACACTTCATATTTGTTACTACTTACATCCTCAAACGTAGATTAGCTTCCTCCTGGCAGACCCAATGTCTGCGATGTTTCTTACATTAAGAGAGGATGTTACCAATTAAAAAAACCCAAAATAAAACAGCCAAACCCACAAACAAACCGCTAATGGCAAAGTCATTTTTAAATGACTAATTGCTTGGTAGGGTGGGGAGGAAAAACCAGCCCAGCTTGCCTAATGACAAAGTTGAAGATAAAATGCAGCTTTATCACATCATGTTTTCTTTAGACTTTTCACTGTAGTATAGTCTTACTGTATTCCTAGATGAAGACAACACAGAAACTCATGTTTTCAAGAGTATGTTTCATGTAACAAGACTTACTGCACGTAAGTCACAGTTTGCAAAGAATAATTGGCCTACTTCAAAGTTAGCTTTTCCTCATCTGCTTAAATCGAGGCAGTTGAAAGCACTGTTAGGTGTGCAATAATAGAGTAGATAATGCACAGTTAAATGAGCCATTTGTTACCTTTAAATCGGATTCCAAACACAGTGAAAGTACCAGGAAGTGTCAGGTGCATCTAAATTTAATATTAGAACAATTGTGAAAGCTGCATTTGGATAAAAGTGAAAGAAAGATGATTGCTTCACCAAAAGCAAAATATGCAGCTGGTACTGCTTTGAACTATTATTTTAGTGTGTTCAGGCAATGCCTGAGGAACCATTATAGGATTGTCTTGTCTTACAATCAAGTCAGTTCATAATAAGCTCTACATCTTGAATGGCTGCGTTTTAATGCAAGATGAAAGATGCTCTTATGTAAATGTCCATTTTAAAAGAGATGTGGTTTTTAACGTAAGTATTTGTATCTGGTAGACTTCAACTTGTGCTCGCATGAAGCTGTATTTTATAATACTAAGGGCCTTGAATGGAGTTGTAAATGCCTTGGTCCCTTTCTAAAATTGTTTCTGTAAAATGTTCTTTTACCCATTAAGTGCATTTATCCCTCTGGTGCATGTGTGTAACTGAAAGTAGTTATCAACAACATAATTATCATATTCTCTGTTGTGTGTTTACTTGGTAGTTAATTCTGTTAGTGCTGAAGTCTGGGGATTTGATAACATGGTTCTGGAGTACTAGACTCAACACAGAAATGATTTTTTTGAGGAGTCTTCTATGTTTTCTTTGGGTTGTGACCTGGAGACTTTTAAATATCAATTAGAATATGAATCATTCTTGTTGCAACATATGTGAAAAAGATTTTAGACAGTGGATCTTCAGGTTGTGTCTGAAATTGGGGAGTGGATATTGATGACCTTTATTAGAAGAACATTGGAAAGTGATTCTTCTTCCTGAGTGAGAAATAGTTATGGGAGAATGCTGCCTAAAGGAGGAAGTACTGCATTTTTCATGGAAAGTTTAAAGGAATATAATATAGCATGTATTCTTCTTACCGCTGTATGGTTTAAGAATTGAACCAGGCAGCATACAGGCTTGGGAACCTTTTTCCTTTAAGATGAAAAAAGTTGTGTGGGTTGTTTTTTTTATTCTTTTGAGGCCATAGTAGCTTGTGCTCTACTGGAGAATAACTGTGCTGAGCAAAGTCAGGATTTTGTACTGAACAGGCAGCAACAGTGAAAATACATTTATGTAATGCTTAGTGTACAGGACCAGGAGGTACTGAATCTAAATAACATACAGCTTGTACTGAAGGCTTTTGGCATATCTGTGTTGCATCTAGTCATTCTGGTGATGAGTTTACCAGTCAGGTGGAATACATTGTAGTGTATGCTGCAAGGTACTGTAGAGCACCTTTGATATCTTCACCTTTGTGGACGGCTCATGGGTAGTTAGAGTTAGCTTTGGCTGCTCTGATGCAATATACTGTGATGATGTAACACAGAGCTGTTCCATGGAAAAGCTGTTAAAGCTGACAGTGTAAAGAGTAACATGACAGGTATTTTTCCTAAGAGCTGGCTGAAGGGTTGAGTATCTTGTAAGGGATGTCAATTTTTCAGTCTCTGTCTTGTTTGTTACATGCGTCAAAGGAGGATTTAGTCTAAATGCTGGGGGGATGGGATTCTTAGTACAGCAATGTTACGGGAGTTGACCTTTGAAGTAAGTGTGCTTTGCCAGCACACTTTACATTTTCTCTCCAGTCTGTTTTAATTCTTTACTGTTCTGTTTTTGCAGTAAATAATGGGACTTTTTTGTGATACATTTGCTTCCTGGTCATATACCTGTTCAGTTAGAGGTTTTCTTTCTGACCTTGTTTTAATTTAAATGAATTAGAGCTTGGTTAGAAAGCTTTTGCTTTATTGTGAAGACTTCCATAGCTGTTGGTTTTCAGATTGGCTTCATTCTTTACATAGCAGTTCTGCAGATATGGTGAGTTATTTATATCCTGTGAGTACTTTAGCTTTTAATAGTAGCCTGGTTCTTACCTTGGTGGTGAATATTGCCAGTTTTTAAAGTTTTTAATGGCTTTTTTAAGATCACTGAATAAAAGCTAATTAGCTGGCTTAAGTTCTTGACTTATGTAAGTCTTTGTTGTTGCACTGATCCTTGATAAACTTTTTTTTTTTTTAATTCAGGTGATATCCATGGTCAGTATACAGACTTGCTTCGATTATTTGAATATGGAGGATTCCCACCAGAAGCTAATTATCTTTTCCTTGGAGATTATGTAGACAGAGGCAAACAGTCTCTGGAAACAATTTGCCTGTTACTGGCATATAAAATCAAGTACCCGGAAAACTTCTTTCTCCTAAGAGGAAATCACGAGTGTGCTAGCATCAATCGAATCTATGGATTTTATGATGAATGTAAGTAAAATCTGTTACTTTTGAAAGATTGTAACAGACTAATACTGTGTTTTGGAAACACTTGTAGTAGTATAGTAACTCTTGTATTGCAAGGGTTTCAATATTCTGTGAACTTGCTTTGAAACTTTCTAAAAATACTTTTCAAACCAAGGTTAAAGTCACTCTGGAGCATTACTATTTTTTTCTTCTGCTGTCCTTGAAATGTTGTAAGGGATTGAGACCTATGCATGCTAACAGAAATAAAGCCCTATGAAGACAGTGTGCTAACATTTTTGGTCTGGTTGTGATATGTATTACAGGTTGGCTTTAAAAACCAACTTACTTTTCCTAATGTCACACTCTTCTTGTAGGCAAGAGGAGATTTAACATTAAGCTGTGGAAGACCTTCACAGACTGTTTTAACTGTCTGCCTATTGCAGCTATTGTGGATGAGAAGATCTTCTGTTGTCATGGAGGTAAGTTGATGGCTGCTTTTAAAGGCTGTGTCCAAACTGATTTTGGGTTAATGCTATACCAAATGGAGTGTGGATGCAGATAGTTAACTGCAGATATTTAACCTTGTGTTGTCTGTAAAGGTCATGCTTTTCAGTGCACTTGTCAGTAGATAGATGTCATTCTTACCTGATACACATGGCTCTCTTCTGCTGCAGGGGGAAGTGCATCTGTACCTACTCCCATCAGTTTATCCCGCTCTGAAGGATACCTAATGCTAGAATTATCGCCTAACTTGCCGCATGACCTGTTGCTGTTACTATGTATCACTTCAGCAGTAGCTAATACTGGCATCCCTAGCAGTGAAGAATGGCTTTCACAAGTAACCTCAGATCTATAGTCTTGGTCTCTTTAACTGTTTTCATAACATGGTGGTGCAAGGGACCTCTGAGGTCGCACGATCTCACACAGTCAAGCCTGCAGCTTGAAGCAAGACATTTATTAACATTGAAACAGGTTAAAAATGGCTTGCATGGATTCCATAATGCCTTTGCTGTTAGACAATCTATATTCTGTGGGTATCTGTCATAGTGCTGCCCTGTTCTTGTACTGAAAAAAGTGTTTGGTGTTGATCTGACTGAGGGCTGTGACTTGTCTGAATATTGGAACTTACTTGGGCTCTACTTTGTAGACCAAGTCTCCCCATGATTTTACAGGCAATTATGCTTAACAGGTTTTCAGAAGCTTGCAGTGCCAAACAGTTGACAAGAATTTCAAATTACTTGTAGTAAGAGCCATCCTGGCTTTGCAGCTGTGTTTGCAACTGCCTCCAGTAATAAGCAACTTGATGCCTTGCACTGAGTGATTCATAAATGCTTTGGTAGGTGTCATACCTGTGTTGTCAGCAAGATGGAAATTAGTGAAAATGAAACCACTGCAGAAACCTGTAGTTTGAGCAGCTCTAAAGTGGAATTAGAAACAGTGTGTGCCCCAGAGTTCCTGAGTAGACTCTTGCAGACTTCATGAGGTTCTATTGATGGCTTCTGTCCTGCCTTTATTAATTACAGGTATCAGTGCAAGAGCTATGCCTGTATGGACTGTGCTTTAAAAAAGGTCTGGAGTATTCCTGTGTCTTGTATTGAAAGCTTCTGCCTTCAGTGCCTGCTAGTATTAGCTATCAGAATCTTACACATAATATGCACTCAGGTATTGTTAAGTCCCTGTAAAACATAATTAGTGCAGTAATACAGTTGGATCTTACAGTCTCTGGGTAGCATTGACACATTAAAATACTTGTTTCCTTACAGTTCATCTTTTAATCTTGTTCTCAAGTAGTGTGGTGGTGGTGCTTTCTTCTTTTTAAGAACTAGTACCTGTCTTACAAGCTAGATCTCATAGTGTTAAGTATGTGAGTATAAAGTCACTTCTGCACCTAGGTAGCCAAATATCAGTGTCTAAAAACACATGTAATAAATTTGTCTCCAAAACAGCTCATGAAAGAATTTCTGTTTTACTGTCAACAGAAGTTTTTGAATTTTGTTTTTTGGAAAATAGAGAATGAATAGTGACAAAATATTGTAGTGTTTCAGGCAAACAATTAAGCTTAGGTGGAAAGTAATGAAAGCAGCTTAGCAGGTAGAGCAGAATGCTGTGACAAAACTGGTAGTTTTGTGTGTATGCATTTGAGACCTGAACTATGAGGAAGAAGCCTAGAAAGCTGTTTTTCAAGAAAAAAAGATTTAAAGTTTTATTTTAAGTGGGAGGGTGTGAATTGAAAGTTTTCCTGCTTGAATAACAGGTGGTTATTTTGTGCATAGTATGCTTTAAGGATCCTCCTATGAAAAGTAGTATTTAGTTCCTTATTCATTGCTAATTGCCCTTTAAACTTGTATGGGCTTAGTCTGTAACTGAAGTTATTGTCACTCTCAAGTGATCTGCAGCTGTGAAATAGAGTGAAAAGATTACTAATGTGCTGTGTGCTCCTAATAAATGGAAGTGGACATTCAGCACAGAAATAAGTTTTGCCCTTTTTCCACTCTTCTCCAGTCCTATCCAAACAGCATTCCAGATCCAATGAAGTAATGGACTGTCAACGCCTTTTCATGATGTTACTGCTGTAGTAGACACTGAGACAGCAGCACAACCCATTCAACTCTGCTGGAGGTTGAAGCTAGCATGTAGATATAAGGTAGGTGCCTTTTTTTACTATATTGCGCATTTTTGCATAGTTTATTTTAAAAATATTGTCCTCTGGGATATAATAAAACTTTGCAAAACCGCATAACATAGTAAAACAAAAGGCACCTAACTTCAACCCCAGTAGGCTATCTACAATAGCTTAATATCACAAGTCATCTTGTTTGCCTAAACTTTTCCAGGCATCTGTTGTGAGTTATCCATCTTACAGTATAACTCAAACCACTATTGCTGCCCCAGTCTCTAAATGTTCATGCTACTGAAAGGATCTTTCATTGTATCTTTTCTATCACCTACCTCATCCCACATTGGTCTTACATGTCATATTTGTCCATTTTTGAGGCTGTCTGCTCAACTAACTTCTGACTTTACTCTTTATCTCACTTCATTAAAGCTTATTCCATAACTTTCCTGACTTCTCCCATTGTATCCTGTACAGCATTGGTCCTCTTATCTATGTCACCCTTCTCTAGCTCTAATCTTTTGAGAACTTACATAATTAGTTTCAAGTTTCTGTAAGTGAAGTCCATATTGTAGTGTCATACTGATGGAGTACATTAGTTCAGTCACACTGGATTTAAGCACTGAGATGGGAGTTGTGTTTGTACAGTAGAATGCTGCACTTTTTGTAGTATTTTCAGGTTCTGGAATTCTGTTTTTCTTGTGATGTTAATAACAACGAAATGGATGTTGATGTTTGAGTCTACTGGATTTACACAGTGTTCAAAGATTACACTATAAAAATAAGTACCCATCACACTTATGTTACCAATTCCACCCAGTCAGAGAGTGGTTCCAATCAAATTTGATGAGTCTGCCAGCAATAATGACAATTCTTTCTGTTTTCCCTTAGGGCAGAGGTGGTCTTATGCTTCAAAGAGATAATATACCGAGTATACTGAAAGATGCTTTTACTGTCCTTAGCTGTTGTGACAAGACAACTTAATGGTGTGCTTTTAGTATGCTGTAGATTTCAGCAATGACTGTAGTGGCAGCAGCTTTACAGTGAGCTTTACCTGTGTTTGCATTCTTATTTCCTTAATGTAACACTGATCATGTAAGACTTTTCTCTGTAGGTATGAATTGGGACATTAGCCATTTCTTTTTGTGTAGGGGGAGTTAGGAAAATGCTTGGGAAAATAAATGGTTACCAAGAAGTCTGCAAACCTGCAGGCAATTTTGTAAGGTTTTGCTGTTTTACAGTAGTGTAAAATAGCATAAAAATGGACAGCCATGGGGTTGAGACATGGTTTTGTAATAACATTTCCTTTTAAAGAATCATAGAATGCTTTGAGTTGGAAGGAACCTTAAAAGTCACCTAGTTCCAATGACCCTGCTGTGGGCAAGGAACCTTCCACTAGACTGGGATGTTCAGTCCCATCCAGCCTGGCCTTGAACACTTCCAGGGATTAAAGATATATTTTGAGTGCAACATGGAATGATGAGAGCTGTAACTTCATAGAAAGTTGCAAACTGGTTGTGCTTATTTCACTGAGACTGCTCATTATTATCTCTGGGTGTGGTGCTGAGTACTAATGTAATGTGTGTACAAATAGATGAGGTCTGGGGAAGGTGAAGTGGCAGATTGGTCAGAGTTTAAAAGCTGATTGTCTACTTGAATTTATATTATTCATGTGTTACTGTGTTTATAGACGTGGCTAATACCCTCTTTAAATAGTTTACTGTCAGATTTCTGCCATCCTTTACAACCTCAAAATAGCAGCATGAAGACACTTTTAGCAAGCTGATGATGATAGAAGGCTTTCACAAGACTGCTTCAAAAATAATCTAAAATCTTCATACCTGAAGAAAAGTTCCATAAGTCTGTATCAAATGCTTTGGCTCCTGTCAAATATCATTGTTCTTGTAGCATATACGTTGCGACTATGCAAACTCTGATGTTAGCTGAAATTATTTTACATGGTGACCCCTTTCCAATGACAGCTGTTCTTCTGTCCTGTTTGGAGTTCTGGACTGAGTCAAATGGATTTGGTTTGTTAATATGAAATGTGTTTCATCATAAATTAGGTCTTCATGTTCTATTTTCAAATTTGCAGCTTTCTTAATTAGATACCTTGGCCTGAGTCATTTAAGACACTTATGACCCTTATTTAAGGATGTGTTAAGATGCTAGAGCATCTGGTAGGCTGTCTTTCATGCCTGTATGCCCCAAGTAGAGGAGCTTTAGGGTGTGTAAAGTTTTCAAAGGGTGGCTTTGGAATTCCATGATTTAGTTGTAATTGCATGGTAATGGCTAAACTATAGAAAGATAGTTGTGTCTGTACTAAGTAATTTTTTTTGAGTAATCAAAGTACTGTAATTTTATAATTGACTTCAGCAGCTGTGCTACAGTAGATGACAATGTCAGTGGCTAAAAGACGGTAATTAGAACCCCTTTCTAATTTCACTTGTGTTATTCTCTGTCTCTCTATTCAGCAACTTAATTGTTTTATAGCAAACTGCCTTTTGTTTATGTTGCAGTGGAAACAATGGATGCTGTGTGCCTTTGAACCTCAGTTCTTATGTTCTCTGGAACCCTTTCTGCAGGTAAAATACGTATATGAGTCACTTGTTTTCTTGTACTTTTACAGGACTGTCTCCAGATCTCCAGTCAATGGAGCAGATCCGGAGAATTATGAGACCTACAGATGTTCCTGACACAGGTGAGTGGCATGGGATTTACTGTAAATAGGTTTTAATGGTGAAACAATTTTAATCAATTTCTTTGCAAGCCATGTAGTGACTTAACACAACCTCTGTTCACAGTACAATACTCCTTGGTGCCTGTGTAGGGTGTGAGGTTCCTCATGATGGGTATGTTATCTAATATGTTAAAGGTTGTTGCGCATATTGTTGTTTGTTATAACAGAGTAGGGTATGTATTTCAAGTTTGGATATGTTATTCACAAGTCTCCCTTAAAATGGGAAACATCTAAGAAATCTAATGAAAGATAAAGGAAACTGGACAGCTAGTTCCCCTTGTCTTGGTTCGGTGCACAGAAACCTTTTAGTCTGTCAGAGAACATAACTGTTCAAAGCTTTGTGAATGTTAAAGTATTTGGGCTTCTCTCTGTTTGAGGCCTTGTCTCCTTCCTCTTTAGATTTGAAAAGTACAGCTCTTACTTAACTGTAGTTGGGATTTCAGTTGCATCTATCAATTTACTAGTTATGACATTTTCTTTTAGTGGGTTACTGTTTTGTTTATAAATGTTGGGTGCAAATTGCTAGTGCTTTCTGTACAATGTTCTTTTGAAGAATTCAATCAGTCTTGCTCAGTTGTCTCATTTATTACAGATTTTTTACTAGTAGATTAAAAAGACTGTTGAGCAGTACAGTGGGATAGTTTTTAATGTGTTGATTTCAACAATCGTCTGAAATTAAATTTCAGAGGAGATACAAATTCTAAACATTTTTTAAAATATAAGTTACAATTACAATTAAACCTTGGAGTAGAAGAATTCTGTTTCCTGTAGTGTTCCTTAGTGTTGATGCATGGGAGTAATTCAGGGACTAATGTTAATATATCTACTGTCCCTTAAACAATACCACTTCAGTGCAAGCCAGTATGTACACTCCTGACACTAAAGAAGCATTATAGACTGGTGAATGATTGTTTCTGTAGTATAAATTACTATGCTGTTTGTCCTTTTATGCTACTTATTCACTCAATGCATAACCAAATAAATGTCAGTACAAACGAGTCATCTTTGCATATATCAGCGTTCCCAGAAAAGATGGTTCTGTTGAGCTGACAAATAATACTGCTTGAGCTACCCCCACTTCAGGAATGCCCTTACAGAATGTAGTTCTTGTTTCCATGGACACTCCACTTAAATCACCTCTCTTCTTAGTACCTCCTAAAAATAAGTATAGAGATTTTTTTTTTAAAGGCTTTTGTTTAATGTAGTGTTTTGTAGTGTTAATTTAGCTTTCAGAAGCAAGAGCTGTGTGTGAACTGTCAGAGCTAAAATGAAATGTCCCATCAGAGGCACATGTGCGTAGTACATACTATATGTACATAGAAGGTCTTCATCTTTTGGACCTATTTAAGGAACGGTTTTACATAATGGAAGTAAATCTTGTGGAAAATAAATAAACAGAAATGGTCTCGCTTCCAGGAATCTTTGAGCCCTTAAAAGCTATACCTTTGTGGAGGGGCATCACTCAGGGAATGTTTGTGTTTATACAGAAGTTTTGGTAGATGTTTGTATGGCTGTGCCAGGATTAGATCATTATGATGGCTTCTTCTAGCCTGATGAAAAAATCCTTTTCAACTTTGACTGCAATTTAAAGGTCTCTTAGGACAGATTTGCCTCTTGTTCTTTATGAACTTAAAGATTATTTAATTTTTGTGGAGAGAATAGAAGAGGAAGCATTTGCTAAGGAGCTGAGACAAGCAGCTTCTGTCACGTGCTGGAAATTCATGGTAAGAAACCATTAGGGATTGCAGTGCAACTGTTGCTTTGAAAAACAAGTTACTCAATATAGAACTAAATTTCAGTAAAGTTAAGTTTTTGTCATGCACTGTCTACATTCAGTAGTTTATTTCCAGATAGAAGTATTGTTTAAAATGCAGTTGTACTTGTTCTGTTCTTTGTCTTCTAAAAGCAAATAAGATTTTAGCTCCTTGGTAGAGAGGAGCTGTGTCTGGCACCAAAGACCATTTGATATATCTGTGTAAATATAAAATGATCTAGTTGTACAATAGGCTTCAGACATTGGTTTGCTTGATTACAGTTTGAAGGATCTGTTAAGAAATAACATCTTCAATATTTTGTTTAGCTAGTAACCAGATGTAAATGTAAAACTTCTGCATGCCAGATGAAGGAGACTGCTGGCATATCTTTCAGATTGTGGAACAATGCTGTTAAGTATTTAAATGCCTACAGGTCATCACAGATAAAGAAAGTGCAATTTCATGAAAAGCTATGAAATGCCTTTCAAATGTTTTGGGGTTTGTTTGTGTTGTAAGTTGGATTGGCTTGGCTCTTTCTCATTTGAAAATTCATGGTAAGTTCTATATGTATAAAGGCATTGCAGTTGATCTAGAGAAATCTTTTCAAATACCCAGTGTTAACTCCAGAGTTAGCTGACCTTTTGTTGGCAGCAAAAAAAAAAGATCTTGACCAGTGCTAAAATGCCAGAGAGGCTTACTGTTCTCATTTAGATTCTAGTCTGGCTGTCACGAGCCGTTTTGGAAAAGGCAACAGGGGTCTAGGCAAACTGACTGTGCTACCTGCAACAATATATCAGCGCTTTGCTGTGTTACATATTGATTTATTCACTTCAGGATCTTCATGAATGGTAGAAAAGGTAAGAACCAAAGCTGTTCCATGTTCAGAAACTTACAGTACAAATTTACTTGCTGCATTTATGACTGGCCTTGCATAGGATTTTAAAATTCACTGCAGCTTTCAAACTAAGCTTTCTTGGGGAGCTGTGAAATTGATGGTTGCCTTTTAATACACATGCACTTTAGTATTTTTAAACTCCTCAAATGCTCACTGTAAATACTGAATATTACAATAAAAATTATTTCAGAGAACTATTTGGCTCTCACTTTTTCTCATCTCATGGCATTTCCAGTGGTGAGGGGGGAAACAATCTCCAGATTTACACAGACCATACCATTTGTCTGACTTGCAGTTTAAGTATTGCTGCATTTATTGCTAAGGCTTATTTTCATTAGGAGAGTTGCTCTGGTAATTACAGTAGAACTGTTTTACATAAAAATGAATTTAAAAAATATTATCATATTATGATATAGATAATGCTATATGACATATCATATAATATTTTTCAAAATATTAGCATAAAATGGTATCTCCTAAGGCTGGCATCTTCACTTGTATTATCTTTCAAAGGTTTACTCTGTGACCTGCTGTGGTCTGACCCAGACAAAGATGTGCAAGGTTGGGGTGAAAATGATCGTGGGGTCTCTTTCACTTTTGGTGCTGATGTGGTCAGTAAATTTCTGAATCGTCATGATCTGGATTTGATCTGTCGAGCTCATCAGGTATGAATTTTGCTGCTGTTGCTTCTTCAAACCTCTCCTGCTCCTTATCAGTAGTATATATTTGAAACTTAATTTGCACTGTGTTTTTTCTAGAGAAAAAAGATCTGTCTAATAAAGGCCTATAAAGGCTGTGTCCTTCTGTTGGCTCATGTTGAACTGTGTGTCTAATGTCAGTGGAGTAGAATACTAGCACTGGATTTTTTTTCATTGATCTCTGCCTTTTGTTTTGTCTGTTAAATATTATTCTGATGTATATGAACATCAGAGGTAAAGTCTCCAGGTTTAAAGTGGCAGAGTGACTTGAATTTGAGAATTGCAATGAAGTTTGAGTTCGTCAATTTCAGTATTAGTCCTCTGGTAGTTCTGTCTTAAACTACCTCTGCTTCACTGAAATATTAAATCCATTTTGACTATCTCTACAAATAAGTCTGTACATTAAAACATTCACTGTTGCCTGTATTTTGGTTCAGCTGTCTAAAATACTTTGGCATAGATTATTTTGCTTTCTGCACATTTCAGTCAGGCTGAATGTGCATTGTCAATCTCTAATACACTTTTTTATTAGGTTACTTTAAGCAAGAGTCCTAGTTAGGTGGCCATCAGGTTTCAATTTCTTCTGTAACATTTCAGTTTCATTATTTAGTCAATTTTAAAAGCTCTCTCCTGTGAAACAAAAATAGGCTCTTCATTCTGTGTCAGTGTCAGGCTTGGGTACACTATTTGAACACTAAAATATTTCTCTTTGTAATTTTACTGCTAAAACATTAGAGAAGATTTTGTTTTCATTCCACTGACTGGATTTCTTAACTGGTGATCAAGATTGCTGCCAATTTCCTACATTCATATAGTTGATTTACTTTTTTCTAAAAGAAGTATGACATCTTCTAAAAGATCATGATGATTGCACCAAAGTAAGCATTTGGGTGCACTAGTTGTACTACATTGTGACATGAAGCTCTTACTTTGGGAGAGAGGGAGCATCCTTAGCTGATGCATCATATACTCCTTGTGTGATTTTAAAGGTGCATTATGCTGTTAGACAAGATATGGCATAATCACTTTTTAAAAATAACTTTGATACTCTGAAATCACCTACACTTGAGGTGTGTGCAATCAGCACCAATATAAGTGAAATTTAATTGTTAAAAGTTGCAATGAAGGTGGTATCCAGATCTTCTGTGCCCCAAACTAATTAGGTCAAACATCCACATTCTGTGTATAAACCATAAAATGCTGGGAATCCTTACACTGGCAGTGTTTAATTGGAATTCAGCTATGAAAATACTGAACAATCAAGCTGATGTATGTTTAACATTTGAAGTGTCAGGCGTGGGGTATGCTATCTGGCCTGGCATTCAGTGTCGGGTAAGACAAAATGAGTGAACTTGTCCTGTCTGAAAGTCAAGACATAAAATAGCTTTTTGATGAGTTCTTGCATCTTTCTAATGTAAAGTCCAGTTTGTCTCAAGATCTTTTTTTTTTTTCTTCAAAATTTCTTTTCTTATGTAAGCCATGTTGACTTCTCTGGTGTTGACAGGTGGTTGAAGATGGATATGAGTTCTTTGCTAAACGGCAGTTGGTCACCCTATTCTCAGCTCCAAATTATTGTGGAGAATTTGACAATGCAGGGGGCATGATGAGTGTGGATGAAACTCTGATGTGTTCCTTCCAGGTATGATATATTTGTGCATTAAGTATGACTGTAGGTGTTGGGCTGTATGGGCCAAGTTAGTGTGCTGGTTGATGTGCTTATGGTTAGTGTAGAGCAGTATTTGTGGGCTACGGGGAGGACTTCACAGGAGACTGGTGTTTGTAAACAACTGGAACTGCAAACCAACATTCTCCAGAAAACTGGGATTTGATGTTGTCCAGACTCCTGCATGTTGAGTTATCCATTCTATTCAAATGTTCATTTCAAAGTTTAATTGGGTGATTTTTTGAATTTTTTGGTCATGCCTAGTGATTGGAGTACACAATTATGCAAACTAATGAACTGTAGGAGGGACCCTTTTAGTATGGCTACTTTGGTCAGATTTTAGTCCCTATTCCTTCCTGGATGTGTTTTAAGCCCCTTTTCTTTCCCCTTCCCACCTCAACATAGTGGTAGAACTAGAAGGATTTAGAGTTAGTATCACTGTTGCATGTAGAGCTAAGAAATTTGTAGGATTGTGGTGTTATTTCCTCCACCTGCCCACCATCCTCACCGCTCTTGTTCCTGCTGAACAAGGTTTCATGTGGGCTTAACAGTATTTGAAATGTTCTTAGTTGCTGCTGACTCAAAGGAACTTCTTTATTTTCTCTAAGATATTGAAACCATCTGAAAAGAAAGCCAAGTACCAGTATGGTGGACTGAATTCTGGGCGTCCAGTCACTCCACCTCGCACAGCTAATCCACCGAAGAAGAGGTGAAGAAAGGAAATAATGTAGAAAACACCATCAGATCTGTCAAGGACAAAACTCCGTATTACAGTATATAATAAGTGTGCACTGTAAAACCATCCAGCCATTTGACACCCTTTATGATGTCACACGTTTAACTTAAAGAGACGGGTAAAGGATCTTTATTAATTTTTTCTAGTAGAAAGATGTGCGACACTGTATTGTAACAAGTATAGCTCCAAGTTCTAATATCCAATATAGAGAGGAAAAAAATTAGGAAAAAACTATTGCAACTACATATTCACATTTACCACGGTTTTTAAAGTTGACCAACATCCCAGTTAAAACTTGGTGTAATAGTTAAACCAGATGAGAGCATGATGTTCCATTTGTGTAATGTGGTCTTATTGTTGCTTGATTGCTTTTACTTTGGTTATTTTGTAGCTAGAATGATGCAAATATGGTATCTAGTCTTATTTCCTGACTCTTTGAAATTGAAATGAGGAAGGGGCTTTCTAGAACAGCCATTGGTCTCTTATCCTCCCCCTAATCCCCTGTTTTTCATCGTAATGCCGTGTGCCCCATTATAATGCAAAGTTTATAGTACAGTAGTGATTAAAAGGCAAACTGAGTCCCAAATGCTCAGACCAGACAGCTTGACAGCCAACATACATCAAAAGACAGAAAAACCTGTCCTGACCTTTTAACTTAAACTGCCACACAATGAATTTGTGCACTACACTATTTTAAATTATTGACGTTACACTGTGCGATGGCACTTCATTTAACTTAGATAGGACAAAAATGGTATTGCCTATTAGTTGGTAACTTGATTAAGTGGTACCTTGGCTTTAGTTTTATTAGCATGAAACACCTTTGGCATGCTTAGCTTCCAGGTAACTTCCTACCTGCATCAAAATTCATCTTACATAGTTCCACAGAACATGAAGATCCTTATTTGCTAAGCCTTTGAAAGCTGACATTCTTTTTTATGAGAGGGTGTGTTTAAATGGATGTTCATGAGCATACAATAGGCTAGATGATGGGTGATGAGCTGAAAATGCTACAGGAATGTCCAGCTTTATAGTAAGGCTTAACATCACTAAAAATTCTATGATTTGGATTTTCATGATCAAATTTCATATACTACTGTATAGACTTCTGCTTTGTAGTGTACTATAGTAGCAATAATTTCTGTACGTGATCAAGAGTTAGCAGTATTTCTTTTCAGTTCTCTCCTTTATTAAAAGAGTTAACATTGGCAAATGGCAAGATATAGAGAAGATACAAAATATATAGTAGGATAAACAAAAGGCACAGATTTGTGATGCTTTAGGATGCAATACTTATTGGACACAACTACAAAAGCTTTTACTGAATACTGTCAAATTTGTAAGATTCTTTGGGGGAAGGCTGCAGATTTATACCATTCTAAATGTGCATCAGTAGATGTAAAACTCTTGACTTCAATATTGTCTTTGAAAATGTTAAATTGAGGATTCTAGTAACTTCCGTTTTATGAACTGGCACATTATATAATGCAAGAGATATATTGATTTCTGACACAGTGAGCAAGTTCTTTAAAATGGATTTAAGTCTCTTTTCTAATTCCATTTTGTTTTAAATGCATATTTTAAATGTAGGTTTTTTCATTTAGTAAAAGTTGTCTAATTCATTTGAATGAAGTCTGACTGGTTATTTTAACATACCTTACTGTTACTCAAAAAGTGTGGAGTTGGCTGGTTTTTTTTTAAAAAAAAGGAAAACTTACAATATATCTGTCTGTTACTGATTTATACTGGGTTGGTCTGTGGTTTTGAACAATGGTTTATTTTACTCCACTTTGAAGCAAACACAAGTTTCAATGCTTAGAATAAAATGTCAAAGTAGATTTATTTTGATGTTGTTTAAAGACACTTGTTCTTGAAAGTCAGTGATGAGAGCTGTGTGAGAATAACTGCAGTTTGTGACAAGGCAATTAATGAAATCTAATCTGTAAGCCTTGACATGGTAACTTCCTGCTCGAAGTCATTGCTCACTTGAGGTTTACTTTTGCAAGTTTTGAAAATGCTGGATTTTACCAAGTGCCAGCCTCTGTGTTACCAAACATCTGGATTAACACTCTTCCGTTTTTTCTTTAGTTTCTGGAACAATGTCTTCTGTATCATGCAATGTCCAGGTGTAAAGCTGTATGTTATGTGAGTACCTAACATGCTCGCTTGTGTTACAGATGCTATGTCAAAAGAGAAATAAAGTCTTCGGGCCTTCTTCTGTGTCCTAAAGAAATAGGAAATTTTTAGTTTATTTTACGGCACTAGTAAGCCACATCTGGCACTGGTATTCTGAAGAATTGCTATTTTTATATAGCAGCAGTCATTTGGAAATCATTTGAATGCTGTTTTGATTTCTGGAGAGTTGGGGTGTCTGCAAACATCCCTCTCATCCTATATGGTGGAAAACACACGTTGTAATAATCTTACCCCTACAGATATGATTGATATTCCATATAAAAGCAAGTCTGATACATAACAGAATTCTGTACTTCAGCTTACTTTACAGGGTTAGTATAGATCTCTATTTTTAGTATTGTCCATTCTAGAAGAGGTAGAAAAGATAACTTGAATCTAATTCTACTCAGATAAAATTAACTTTCTTCCTTGGAAATTGCTAGTGGTCTAATGGCTAATTTTTTTTTTCACATAAACATCTTGTCTGTACAAGCCTTATATGCTGTTAAATAGCATAGTGTAGTGTGCTGGGAATTATCAGGATTCTCAGATGGGCTGTTGAGAGGCATATAAAATGTGACACGATTTCAGATATATTTTTGCATGTTCTCCCCCCACACCTTTATCTGACAGTAATAATCATTCCCTATTTACAGTAGAGTACACATGGCACACAACCTCTTTTGTCTTGTTCCTTTCTGGGTTGACAGGCATTTTGCAGTTCCCAAACACTAATTTAAAGTGTGCTGCAAGGGGTGCTGCTTTGGTCTCTTCTGCATTGATTGATACAAGATTCTTGTTTTGCATTATTTTTTTTTTGTATGCTTTATAGTGCTCAGTGTTTGCTGTGCATGGAATAGTCATAGTCAATAGTCATGTTTGCTGCTTTAAAGGAGGAAGAAGTTTCATATAATTGTGGTTGTGCTGCTGTAATGCCTTGAGCACGATTTCTGTTTAAGTAGCATTGTTTGTACTGATCTGATGTATTTCAAAAAACTGCTCTAGGAATACACTCACTGAAAACACTGTAAGGGATCTTAAACCAGTGGATCATGTTTGGTTTGCTGCATCTAGAAAAGTATTTGTGGGCACTGAAGTCTGAGGTGGTCATTTTGCTTCCAAGTTTAATGTGATTAACTGCAAATGTCCCGCTGCCAAGTGTCACCAAGTTTTAGGGTCCTGTTACGAAGGCAATCTACACATGTACTGTACTCTCTGTTGAGAGGGAAGCCAGTAGGTAGGTGTGACACAGCTTGTAGCCTCCCAGTGCTGTGCATTGCAGTGTACTTGCCTGGGAAACTGATGAAAATTCTTCAGATCTGCAGAAGGAAGTTGCTTTTATTGTCAGTAGCCTACATCCCTGTTGTAAGGTTGTTTGATCATACATCTTGCTGTGTTTCTGCCAAAGTCAGAGTTGATGAGCAGAAAGGTATCTTTTATATGAAGAAGTGTTCCTGTCTGTAGCTTATCTTTCGATGAGTTAAGTGGAAACTGTCAGATTGAATTGCTGGAGCTCTGTATGATTAGTTCAGGGCTGGGAGACACTTTTTTTTTTTCTGTAGTAATAGAAATATGAAAGGCACTGTTGCTGTTGAATATGATTGAACTGAAGGTGACCTCAGAGTAACTGTTCTGGATAGCTGGACTATTCAGAATTTGTGGATGACAAAACACAAATATTCCCTGCTTGTCCTTTAACATGAAGCTCAGAAGTTAACAGAAAAGGGATTCTGTTATGTAGAGGTTTATGTTGGTAATATTTGTAAAAGCCTAGTCTTTAACTAGATATTGAACTTCTTCCTGGCAGACTGTTACTTTTTGTGTCCATGGCTGGTGTTTCTGGGGCTGACCTTGCTGCCAGGTTGGTTAGAGATGAAGATGCCTTATACAAACTGGCCAGGTAACATTGCAGCTTAGCAAAGAGCAGAGACAGTGGTACTGTCAGTGTTGTACTGCTTTTGAACTTGTTTGAATTGTAATTTGGTTCGTGATTGGTATCCATCTGCTTTGTAATGTACATGAGGATAAATGTGAATATTTGGCTTCAAATGAACTAGTGAAAAAAGCAAGGATGAGAGAGCGTCTCCTTATACTGGGGCAGAGATTACAGCAGCATAGTCAAATATCTGTCTGAGTCAACATGGGCTGGTAGTCTGTAAAAGGACAGGGAGGATTTTTTTTAATTGGTTTCAGAATTGAAGTTCATGAAGTTCATGCACATAGCCGTTCCTGTCAAAAAAAGGAACTCAAAGAGTCAATACCAGGGTTGGGACATCTAGGGAAAAGCCCTGGATGTTTTTGTTCTGCTGTCATTTTTTGCTTCTGCTAATTAGCAATAGAAGCTTTCAAGTTCACTCTCAGTGCAGCTGTATGCTTTTTTCACTTGGATCATACATTGGTTTTGCTTGCCTTGTTCTAAAGGTTTATCAAGGTTTTGGGGACAGTATCTAACCAGGTGGCTGCATGCAATTCATGGGACAACCAAGCATTCTTCTCGCTGCATGAACCTGATGATCAAAGCTGAAGGAACCTCAGGCCATGTTGGGCTGAACACTGGAAGACCATGTGGCTGTAAGTCAATGTTGGGGCAGTAAATAAGTTCTGCAGATAAGACACAAGTTTAGGCACTTGTTTTGGGTTTGCCAGATTCTCATCTTCCATGGATTTCTGGAACTGGTAGTGCCTGAGCATCTTCCCTGCAGATCTCTTGAGCTGTTGGGAAACCAGCAAAGCTGTCTGGTTACTTGTTTTGTGTCTTACTGTGCCTTGTTGAAGTAAATAATAATATTAATGGGTAATAAGGACACTTCATTCTTTTTCCCAGTGTCCTGCTTCAACTCATTAATCCATGCATCTCTGTGTCCCAAGAAATGAGACTTTAAGAACAATTCAAAATACGTGTTTGCCACAAGCCCTTGCCAGTACATTACAATAATCTTTCCCAAGAAAAGCTTATTGTTGCCTGAAATGGAACAGGTGGAGCTTTAAGCAGAGCACATGGCTTAGCACTGCCCCTTTCCTGGACTCCACTGCCTTTGCTAACAGAATCTGCACCCCAAGCTTCCTTTTAGTCTGCTGCAGACAGTCGTAGAAACAGCCATATCAGAAAGCACGTGATAACTAGATCCAGCTGCTGATAAAGAACAACAAAAACTATTTTGTGTCTTCTGGTGAAGATGTGCTTTATTTGAAAATAAGAAGCTCATAGGCCATACTGTAGAAATGAGCACCACTTGAAAAAAATCCTCTTTAAATAGATTAGACATGCCCAGATGTTAAATTTGTGTTTTAACTTCACCCAAGTTACTGCTAAATGGAGGAGGTAAAGTAAATAGGAAGGATTACAGTTTGTCTGCTCTTACAGATGGCTGGTATTCAAAAACAGTAAATTATATTTGCAGAAAGCAAAATAATTAAGCTACTGGTTTGTTCTTGGTAGAGGGCTCTCCCTGCCTTCTGTTGCTTTAAAAGTTTGAATCTTCAAGGTGCAGAAGAGAATGATGTGGATGGATCCAATTAATTGTTGGAAAGGCTTAGCCAGAAAAAAGTGGTATCTTGAGGATAAAACTGTTGCAGCTCCTGACATGAAGCAGAGGTGTGCACAACATTGATGAATGCAGAGGACAACTGGGGCGAGTGAATATATTCCAGTGTAAGTTTTTCTCCATTGTTTTGAGGTCCTAACAAATGTAATGTGAAAACAGTTACAAATACTTCACGTTGCTGCTTCTCGCATCCAAGCAGCATTTCTGCAGTTCCCCATGTAACTCCCTCATTGTCGTGTCAAATTTCTGGGCATGTATAGATCAGTAGCTTCCCATTAGCTACCCCAGAATATTTTATTTTTATATTTCAGGCTCCTCTTCCTGGGTGGATGTTTGCAACTTCCACAAAGACAGAATGTGTAACACTTCAGTGGAATGCTGTGAGAGGGAATATTTTAGGAGAATTACATTTTAATAGACACCTTAGCTGCGCCTTAATTGCATCTAGTTTCCAGGAGGCTGAGTGTAATAGAATGAGCTGAAAGACTTAAGGCCCTTTTCTTAAAGCAGTACTTGAGAACAAATACCATATTTAACTCTTTCCTACCCAAGGCTCTTCCCCAAAGCTACAGTAAACAACTGACATGTTGGGCTTAGAGGCTCTTGCCTTGCCTTGCCTTTACCACCTAGAGTAAGAAGACATACTTTTAAATTTGGTCTGACTTGTTTATACTAATATTATACAAGGATTTAACACAGTTTTTTAATAAAAAGAGAAACCAAATCCAATTGATGTAACTTTTTCACGTTAGAATTGGTCTGGCATGCAGATGCCATCTAGTGGTCGAAGGACAGTGCATGGAAAGCTGTTACTGCAACTACAGAACTGGCATTTATTTATTACTTGTTTATCCTGCTCTTGTCTCATGTGAAAACCTTATTCCTTGATCAGTACTGAATATGTGCATGGTACATGGCTTCATAACTCAAATCTTCCTGTGTGGAAACTAGGCTTACCCCAGTTAGATGTACAAATTTATTTCCCGTAGGTTTTGCAGACTTTGTGAAGTCTCTTAAATTATATAAGGATTCTGAATGGGGAAGAGAATCAGATCTCCCATGAAAAGTATAGAAAAGATAGGCTTTGTCTTAGGTGAAGCTTTCTGGATTTCTTCCCCACTCTGAAATCTTCTGTTTTCAAGTCTAACCAAGTATGGTGAGATTCTAGATTATCCATTGTTTTCCAGTGATTGGAGAAGGACTGGTGGAAAATATGTAAGAAAAAGTATGAAGTATGTTTAGGTCTGGTATAAATCAAAACTACAGAAAAGAAAAAAAAATTTGGTTTTGGCTTTTATATGGAGTCCTAATTGGGAGATGCTACCAGAATAGGGCTGGTATTAAATTTTAATAATAATAATTTTAATTATGGTATTAATTTTAATAATTTTATCTAACCAAGTATTGTATTATTTGTGTTGTTTTTAGTTACACAGTTCTTCTTTGTTCTATATACGAACTTGGTATCACGGGCATGTACTTCTGCAAAGAGTTAGTTTAGACCTGATTTGAGGGAATAATTTCATGTTAGCTAGGATCCACTGGTTTTTTACAATGAGTTGTTCTTAAAGCTGTATCTACACTAGTTTAAAGCAATTTTGTGGTGTTGAAGTGAATCTTCCTGATCATCCTCATGTACTGGTTTGGATTGCAGAGCTTCTGCTGTTGTATGCAAATTAGATCTTTGGGGTTAGTTTCATGCAACAGAAGTTTGTTCCTTGTGTATGGCCATGGTGTGAACAATCCAAACTACTGAGTTGCACTGAAGTCTCTTGCTCTGCTGTCCTGCAATCTATGCAACATTTTCTTCAATATCCTTTCTGTTCTTTTTGTCATGCTTTGGTTGGGCAGAAAAGTAGAAAGGGATAATGGTGAAAAAGTCTTTGGCTTCCTAGGTGTTGCGGTATGGTGGTACCTTAGGCTGCAGTGAAATACACATTTTTCAATCTGTCATGAGAGGGATGAAGTCCTTGGTAGCTGGATAACCTAGCGGCAGTAGGAAGAGGCTGTGAATTTCAGTAGTTCCTGACTACCAGAAGATCAGCAGTTGGGGTATGTATGTTTCAAAAAGGATGAAGCCTTCTTGAAGACCAGGGCAACAAAACATTTTGAGGAGTCAAAGCATTTGTCTTTACTGTGGTGATACTGAAGAGATCTCTTCAGAAGTATTCAGCCTCCTGTGCTTGTAGCAACTGAGATTCAACCCAGGTGAATTTAGTGTTTTTCTATCCAGCTTGTTAGGGTGGAGAAGGGGGACAGGCATGTGAGGCTTCAGATGGAACTAGTACATGGGGCCCAAGTATGTGGAGAGGCAGCAAGTTGCTCATCTGAACAGGAGGGCTGCTTTAGGCCTCCAAAAGCAGTTTCATATGGCTGACGTGTAGGAGAAATCTGTCGTGAAACAATTTTGCCTCAAAGTGCTGCCTTCCTTGTACAAAAGGTCTGTCCAAGGAATTGTGCAAACTGCAGGATAACAGGCTTGCATAACCTTCCTCAACTTCCAGAGACAATAAAGTGTCTGCCCCTCTCTAAGTGCTACAGGGGGATGAGCTGATGATACTGCACACAATCCTGTGAACAGCAGCAGTGACAAATACTGGTTGAGGTGTTGGTTTACTTGGAATGAAAGGCAGTTACCTGCTGACACTGTAGTAATGTCCTTCCCTTCCACATTCCAGCAAGCCTGAAAGGTTTCATGGCTACCATTCCTTAATCAGGCCCTGGGAGCAACAGCACGAAACTTATTCTAGAGGAGATGCCTTGAACCACTGTGTGGTCACTTCAGGATTAGAGATGTGGATGTCAGGTACAGAGGTGCTATTTCAGTAGGCAACTGCAGTCACAGATTGATTGTGGGCTAAGTGCCCCTGGGTTGGCAGAAGAAAAAGGATGTGTTGTCCTGCTTGCTGACATGATTTTCTAAATACATAGCAGTCCAGTGGGAGGTAGACAAGCTGGTGTTACAAGAATTTCAAGTGGTTGGTTACTAAGGGGAGGCCATGCTGGAAGGTGTGCTGTTCACAGCTGCAGTGTAAGGTAAAAGAAGGGAATAGAGAAGGAAGACCTTGTAGACAGCCACAGTCACAGCTGCCTAGAACTTAGGGCAGGCCTGACAGCAGTTCATAGACAGCCTGTGTGCCAGACTTACTGAAGCTCGGAAGCAGGAGAGTGGGAAGGTGGTGGGAAGACCAGTATCTTCAGGAGGCATTTGATGTCCCTCCAGAATTCACACATCCTGTTTTTTGATAGTGAGTCATGAGCCAGCTGCAGGAAGAAAGAAAAGTGAGCAGAGGTCAGTGTGATCCTTTGAGAAGCTTTCACAGTTTCTGATCATCAGGTACTCTCTCCACTCAGGTGGGTGAGCATGAGGTCGTGTGTGGAAGCACACTATACAGACTGCTTACTGGTCCTTCAACCTTCCTCAACTGGCATGTATACTTGCCCCTTATGTTGAGCTACACTGTTAAGTTTGAGCTGTTAGGCCCCAGAGGACCATGTTCAACCCCTAAGAGAAGTTTGCATTAATCGACTTTTTCCCTATCCCTGAAGTTCTAGGCCCCACTGGCTCCCTGAGAGCCCTGTCTGTGGTTATCCACATAAGAATTATGGGTTACTTCTGAGGGAATACAGTTTAGACACTGCTGAGCTGTTTCGGTTCAGCCCAGGTGTTGTGACCACTCACATTTTTTGTGTTTCCACCTCAAATTACCTGACTGACTTGTGGTTTTCTAGGATACAGACCGAGCCATATGTGAAACTAGAAGGGCATGGTAACTCCACAAAAGGATGTTTAAATAAAGGCTAGGCTCAGAACAATTGGGTGCCTTCAGCCTTCTGCTGAGCTATTGGCTCAAACATCTGTGTGGGATGAGTATAACATGTACTTGTTTTGGCTATAAAACGTATTCAGTTCTTCTAGTAGTAGGTGGTAGTTGAGAACAGCAAATAGCTTTTATCCTTAGGGCTCTGTAGTGTTGAACTGAGGAAATGAAGAAGCTCCGAAACTTGTGGCCAGCATGTGGAGGTGGGATTGAGCATACCTTGTTGGGCACATCTGGTAATCATGCAAGAGCTTGACAGTCACATACTTGACATACTTGTCAGTCATCAATCTATTCCCATACAATGCTGTGTATTCTTTTTATAGGTGACAACAGAGAAATTATAATGAGCTAAGTAGTTTTGCACTCAGGTGAACTGCCTGTGCTACCTTAAAAAAAAACCACCAAAAAACAACTAAGTAAAATTCAGTAGTAGATGCAGGAATTTGAATTACGAAAATGGCCAGGAGGTGGCATCAGTGTACAGCAAATAAGCATTTGAACCTCACTTAAGGGAGACCACCAGGGCTTGTTTAGTCACCCAGGTCTTTACAAGTGGCCTTAGGCAGGTGAAGTGCAGCTTTTTTATGTGACTTATCGATAACTAATTATTTGCAGGCATTTATGGTCAGCTTTGGATATGGTAAGTTTTGTACCCAACTACTCAAACGATATATTTGTGTGCCAGTTTGTGCATGTAGGTTTGTTATGGTAATCTCTTCAGTCACTGTTTTTGGTGTTCTGGTTTTCAAACTGCAGATGACTTGTTCAGGGGGGGCTTAAGTTCATAATACTTTATAAAAATAAATGTTTGCTCTATGCTGGAAACATCATTCATTCCTATCCTGCTTTTATGTTATCGTAATCTATAATCCGCAAGTTTCTGAGCAGTAAATCTGCCTCACGACCTTTTAAGGCAGGATGAGTATGATGGTAGGAAACAAAAATATTGAAGGACTTTTTGGCTATAGTGATAGTGAAGATTAGAGTGAAGATGAGAGTTCTTGATTCAGGCCTGCAGCCAGGGTTGGATTCCTACTTAAAGACAGTAATAGTGTCCTGCGTACAGTACGGACAATGCTGGCCACTATTTCCTAATAAAGGGTGCTGTGTTTTTGCTTGTAGCAAAGCCAAAACTCTGGTTCTTCCTTGGTCTTTGTTTTATCAGATTTCTTTTTTGTTTCTTCATTTTAATTTATTCAAAGAAGGACAAATAATCTTCACCCATATCAAACACTGCTTTGTTCTTGTTGTTTTCTTATTCCACAAATAACATTTCTAAGCAGTAGCTGAAGCAAACACTGCAGTTCCTCCTTCACGACAGCGTTGTTATTGACAGTAGCACTGACCTGCTGCAGCATTAATGTGTGATGTTGAAATTGCCTTACATAAATTGCTCATCTCCCTATGCTGATTGCTGCTAGATACCAGCCTCATCTTTTTGTACTTGGAACTGATGCCTGTAATTCTTAGAATCAGTTCAACAGAGGAATAAACATTGTGAGACAAGAAAAAAAATCATGATCCTTGCTCAGCTTTATTACTAGCACATCCCAGAGGATGACCTATGCTATGTCAGGCTGATGGTTGAGTATGCTGTAGTGGTCTTTTATGTGGCTTTGGGAGATGATTTCTATGAAGACTGGGGATGAAGGCATCTGTCTGCATTCTTTGCGTTGGAACCATTTTTTAGTACTTGTGGAAGATCCCATGTCAATATGTTGTCTGTGATGTAGGAGTTGGACTTCTGCAACTTCACAACATGCTTCCACAAACTTCAAGGGTCTGTAATTCTCTACAACTCAGTTGTGCATTTCATTTGCATATGTCCCCAATTCTTAAAAACCCAGCATGTCTGCTTAAATTTACATGGCATTAGCCTGTGATATTAGAAGTCATTGTACATCTGCCCATGTAGGAGATAGTCCACATTGCTGTGTATAACTTAAAAGAGAAATACGAGCAAGTGAAACAAGGGGAGAGCAGTGGAATGACACACATGCTGTTTTGAAATAGGCATCTGAGCCTACTGCTGACTTTTACTGGAAGCCACTCAAAATTCCTCTCTGAAATAATGTTTGAAAATCTACTGCTTTTATCCATTTTCCTGTGGGAAAAACAGAAGTGTGATGTGCTGCAGTTGATGTTTACCTTGTTTCAGTATGACTGCCTTTTTTATTTTCCAAGAAAATGATCCACATGTGACTTCATGCAGCTTTAGTATTTCTGTTATGGGAGTACTAAGCATTGTAGGCCTGGTGGGTAATAAGCTAGTTGTATAGTTTCATACCCACTTATGGTGGTCTTTATGTATCTGTCTTCCTCAGTCTGAAAATCTGCTTTTATTTCTGTTTCTTCTGCTTGATGTTTATTAGTTTGTGGCTTCTGCTGATGTCCTTCCTTACAGGCAGGTAGGTGTTTGTGTGTGCATATATATATTTTCAAGTATCCTATGACTTCTTTAGTTGGGTGGACAACCTGAATCTCACTAGACACCCAAACTCATTAAAAGCAAAGCTAAAAGAAGCATTTTAATTGTAGTAAAGGTTAACATACTCTGGTGAGGTGTTTACAGGTTCTGTGCTGCTTTAGGAAGTGTTTTCCTGGTATCCAGGCTACCTGTATTATGGCTATTCAGCTGGAGGTGATGATGGTTATTAATACTGTTTTATAAACAGTACAACTCAATGTGAACAACCCCAAGAAACAAACATATCTTTAAAATGTGTGATGCTGCTGGCCAAAAGAGTGGACAAAGAGGTCTTTCATTCAGGGTAAAGATATATGCCTTTACTCACTTAAATGTGAACTGCAGTTATTTAGGAAAGTAGCATCTAGATGCTTCTCATACTACCTAAAATAGTTCTTCAGTTGAGTTCTGTAATCTATAACAAAAATAGTGATAGAATTTACATCATGCTTTTTTCACCATTTTCCACAAAGAAAGACTTTATCTGGAAAAATTATGACTTCTTATACTAACAATTAGTATTTCCCAAGAATTCAGTGTCCTTCAGCAATTGTCACTTGTATAAGAATGTCTAGAAACTGAAAAAAACCATAACTGTTTTCAGTGGCAGACCATCTGTGTATCAAACACTTTTCTTCCTCCTGGCATGATGTTCTTAAGGAGTGTGGAGATGCTGCAGAGAGATTGAAGGATTGAACCACAAGCCTGAACACCTGGAGTTCAGTCTATGTACCCTGGACCTAGCATATTTCTAAACCTCCTTGGTTTGCTCTTCCAAAGAGTTGAACTCTTGAAGATGCTGCCCTCCTCATGCTTCTGCTGCAACAGTTCACACTCTATTTATGACATGAGGTAGGTAATGTGAGACTGTCTTTTTTTTTTTTAAGAACTCCAAACTGCCACAGATTGGAACATTAACTGCAGTCATGTACCATCTGTTGTTGTCTCATGGCCATACGGGCATGTTTCTGAATGTCCCCTGTGTCAATATCCCATGTATATAGGTAGAGAGGTTTAACTATTTGTTGATGAAGCATCAGTGTAATAATATTTTTTTAAGCAATTGTCTTGCATTAGATGGAGATTGCCCTGTATCACCTGCTACCTTAATTCAAACTGTTGTTATAGCAGATATTTTGGAGAAAAAACTTGTAATTTGCCAGGCATATTAATGTTCATTGATTTCAAATTCACAAAACTCAGAGTTACAGAATATAGCTGTATCCACAAGCAATATATTTCTGTAGTTATTGACATTTTTGAACTGTTATTTCACTAATAAGAGCAAATGTTGTTCCATAAAAAGCAAGGAGCTTATGTTGATCCCTGTAATTACTTTTTAAACAGATGGAACATACATGTCCAGCTTATTTCAGAAGCCCCAGGCCACAGCATTTTTGCAGTTATGAGGATTCAGACTCACTTCCATGAAAAGGAATAGCAGGAAAGATAATTTGTTAACTCTTCTTGATCCTTACTGCACAGCAAATGTATTTTTGAAGGGGAAATGGAAAGCCTTGGAAAAGTAGCTAAATAGAAATGAATGCTGCACAAAGTGCCCTGGGCACTGACAAATGCTCTTTTTCAATGTCAGCCATTCCCAGTTCGAAGCTTTTGGTGCTGTGATGGCTGCTTTGAGGCAGGCCAGCCCTAGTGAGTCAGCTTTTCTGGCCGGAATCCCACATGGATCATTAGCAATAGTATCCAAAAAAAAACCTGGAAGGCAAAGATTTTGTCTCACACTGTACAAAAGCCATCTATTTGGGTTCAGGGTTTATCTACTACTGCATGGAATCAGCGTTTTATTGAACATAAGTCTATTTGAAACTTGTCTGATGATTATCTGCAGACTGTCTTTTGTTGCATCCCAACAACAAACCTGTCAGGTCATGTATTAATTGAAGCATGACAAGCAACTGATTTTCTCATGGATGATGGCAAAAAAAGCAACAATTTAAAGGGCTACGGTTGCTAATTTGGGACTAAACTGAGAGATAGGATCTGGATTCCTTTATTTTGGCTTGTACTTTATCATTGGGATTTCTGAAAGCAGCTGGAACTTCTGCTAAACAGAAACAGGGTCTGTCTGACTTCAGCTGATGAGATGTTGCACTGCCTGTGCCAGCTGAGCCCTGTGTCCCAGAGGAAGAGTTCTACCCTGTGGGAGGGCACATGGTGGTAGTGCCTCCTGTCCTCCTGGCTCTGCCAGAGCAAAACCTAACTCTCTGTGGGAGTCCAGGAGAGGATGCCCAGAACCTCTGCACTCTTCTGTTGCCCTGGCAACAGCATCTTCCTTTCTGAGCTGCTTCTCTGCCACAGGTACTGTTGCATACCCCAGGGCTACAGCTACCTCTTGCTGTGATCTCCTTTCTCCATTTCTGCTGATGCAGAACAGGAGTAGGGTAGACATAACCTTGTTGGTGAAAAGGTCAGTGTCCTCTTGCACATATTCACTTCCCACTGATTTTGGTGAGAAGGCACACCAAGAGAAGAGCTACCACTACTTAAGGGTTGGATTTGATGATCTTAGAGGTCTTTTCTAGTGTAAATGTTTATATGATTCTACATAACCATGAAATAATAAACTAACCTTACTAGTTGGTTCCTGTAATACATACCTGTACATAATAAGTCTTCTCGGATCAAGCACTCACCTCAGTCTGTTTCTGTTGTCTTAGGTATTTTATCAAATATTCACCAAAGAATTTCTGCAGTGAGATGTAGCAAGTCCAGATAACAGAAATCTTCTGCCCTCTCACTCTTACAATAAGTTCTTGTGCATTGCCAAATCTTTCTTCTAGAGTGTGGAAATGGTGCATGTGGATGTTGTTTGTAAATGGCATTTTGACATGGGTGAAGGTGTGCCAAGGTTTATGGTAAAAATTAGATAATACAACAGCTGTGTGATAGTGCTTGGACCCCATCTCAGGCCCTCTCTAGTTTACTCCTAGGAACATGTCTGTGAGTCCTGGAAGACTAATAAATGCATCCTGAAGGAAACTGCATAATATGACTGTTGCAACCTCAAGGAAGCCCTTTCCAATAGCTTCTCTCATTGTAGTCATCCTATTCAGTATCTAATGACTGTACAATTTCAATTCCAGGAAAGTTGTTCCAAAGCTTAATCCTGTATTTATGGAAAAACGGTGACCTGGAAGCCTCAGCAATCAAGTTTCATCTAGGTTTATCTCAAGACTCTTACTAAGGAAGCGAGATCTGCCAGCTGCCTCCTGAAAGGAAAGGGTGTCCTTTGAAGAGAAAATGGCTTTGGACAGGTGATATGCAACAGAGCTGAGCTAGTGGAAGCAAGAACAGCACTTGGAGATGGTGCATATCATGTTCTGTAACCCTCTGCTGACATGGGAAGAGCAGTCTCTGCCTCTTTACCCCTCACGAAAGTGTTTGAGATAAACTGCTCACATCTCCAGGGACTGTGTCAGATGCTGGAACCTGTGTAATGTTGTATGAGGAAGAGGAAGATGATGCCATGTGGGGCTCACCCCAATACAGCCTGAAGGAATTGAATTCTCACTCAAGCAGTCAATTCACTACTCCCTTGCGAGACTCTTCTCTAGTGAAGAGGAAAGAAAACTCACTATAAACCTCACTACCTTCATGTTGCTGACCTGTCCTGGGCAAACATTTTATTATGCTAATGATGAAATTAGGTGATAATGCTTCCTCTCCTGATATTTTCAGCAGACAGCAGGTCTGCTTTATCTGCCTTTTGCTCATCAAAGGTTTTGGGACTTTGTTGGTGAAGAAGTATTGTAGTCATACAGACTTTGATTTTGCAGAGTCAGTAGGCAGTAGTATCTATCAGTCGTTCAGATGGATTTGTTTAATCAATCAGTTTAACTTGTGTGGGAACAAGAGGACAGGCCTTGCCTTCCACTTGGGTAATTGACCTCTGTGAAATCATTTGTATGCCCAGAGGAGCAGTAGATTATATAAGATTTGAAATAGTATATAATTTAAGATGTGCTGAGTCTGTATTCTTTTCTAGTGGGTAAAATAAATTTTACAAAAAGAAGGCTTTGTGCAAATGTGAGAATTAATTGGAGATGAAAATGAAACCAGAAACATTCTGACATTTCTTGTCATACTACTGTTCTGTGATTTCAGTACTGCTTTTAAAGCCAATAGGGGCTTGCTCATGTTAGGGTTCTGCTGGTTTTGCTTTATCTTTTGCTCGTTTTGCATTATTGAAAAGTAGTGTAGAACAGTAGTTGTACTCTAGCCTTTCAGATCAATTTATTCAATTACATTCTTCAAGTATATAACCTAGAAGGAAGCTTTTATATGGATTAGCAGTCCTTAGTCCTTTTAAACACTGATTTAGTGGAGAACCTATGTGTGTACTTAAACAGAGGTAGTTCCCTTTCAGTCATTAGGATTATTTGTGTACTGAACCTCATGGAAGCGTTCAGTCACCTAGCTCAGGAGCTTTAACACGAGCTCTTTGACATGGCAGCAAAATACATTAATGCCAGCTCTAATCTTTCCTTAACTGTTTCACATCTTTGTCCTGTTCATACATGCTTTCTGCAGTCAGAAATTAGAACCTCTGCATGTCTGATCCTTTTTTGAGAAGCTTCCTGGTCTCTTAGGGCTTAGCAAAGCAGAATTTTGTCACTCATTCCATCAATTTCTTCTTATTAAAAATAAAAACCTGATTTTTTTTCCCAGTGTTCTTTGACCTCAGCAAAATTGCATGGTTGTACTTCATAGCAGAATGTGGCTTTTGACCTGCTATTTCATCCCCTAAGTTTTGTCATTGGTTTTAGTTTCACATATATACTGTGACAGAGGAATAGTAGGCTCTTCTGTCTTGTATACTGCTAGATAAGAATCAACATCAAATAGGAATCAGATGTTCTCCAAAGCTTATGATGTCTGTGGCCCATAGACAAGTGTCCCCAGTCCTTTCCCATATATTCTATACATTATTCACAGAATCACAGAACAGTTTGGGTTTGAAGGGACCTTAAAGACCATCTCGTTCCAACCCCCTGCCATGGGCAGGGACACCTCCCATCAGACCTGGTTGCTCTGAGCCTCATACAGCCTGGCCTTGGATGCTTCCAGGAAGCAGTAGGACACTGCAGCTGTCCCATGAGCTTCTTGCAGTGCTGGCACATGCGTACAGCCCCAGCTGCTGAGGAAGCACAGGTCTGGCTAGCAGAGAGCCCCTGGAATCAGTCACATCACTGTTAACTTTAGCTACTCTTCCCAACAGGGTTGCAGTTTCTGAGGTCCAAGCAGACCTGAAATCATTGCATCAAAGATGACCAACCTTTAAAGAGAGATAAAGGATGCCAGACTATCTCATGCTGCAATTGAAGGCAAGATGTTTTGCACTGCCCTAGATAAGTTTACATGGGCAAGGGTAATCCCTATGCTTTCTGACCATTATCTGTCTGACTGACCAATCTTTTAATCTTTGCTAATGCTGACTTTTGACATAATTTCCCATGTTTTTACAAATTGTGATAGAAAGGAAGATGGCAGAGATGGTCCCACAGTATGCCAGAGCTCAAGCATCTGAGAAAAGCCCATCCAGGAACCAACCCTATCTCCTGAGGCCAAGGTGACAAATCCTCCGTGAAGACACAGGGAATTGCCCATCTTGGGGCACTCTTTCCCCGAAGCAACATCCTAGACTCCAGAGAAACTCTCTTCCTAATCTCTAGTTCAATTTCCAGAGCCTGTTCTTATTTGCAGGATTTTTTTTAATGTGGTCAAAATGCATTTTTAATCTCACCCAGAAAAATTATTGAAGTGGGACTCTCCTAAGAAAGCAAAAAAGAGCCCTGAAGAAGGCTCAACTGAAATCTAAAGGGTTAACGCTGGGGTAAGTAACAGGCGTCTGCCTGCATATCTGTACACTACATACAAACACAGTTTAAGATCAGAATCAGATCTTAAAAAAGATCCAGCCATTCCTTGAACATATTTACTCCAGTCATTTGATATTATTCTGAAAAGCTCACAGAATCACAAATCTCACTAGCATTTGTACAGTTGCCTGCAGGCTCTGTTCTGCAGGTTTTTTTCCCAGGATTTCCCATAACTCAAATGCCTCATTAGGTTACTTTTCATGTAAGTTGAATGCAGACTTAAAAAAATAAGAAACTGAATGCCTCAGGCCATTTGAGAGCTGTAATTATGTCCTCCTTTCTTTGAAGGGATAGCAGCTCATAGAGGAAACTTGATCCAAAGTTCAGAGAGGGTATTAGAAAAGCAAGGAATCTTGTTAGCCTTGTATGAGGGTGTAGATATGTGCATGTGTGGATTTATCTATGGGTCAGTACATTGCCCATGCACTGTCCATATGTTTCAGCCTTGACATAGAATTCTACTCTCCCTTAAATACAGATGCTTGCAGAGTTACTGAAAAGACTTTAGGAATTAAATTATAAGAAGAATAAATGTTGGTGTCACAAACTGTTCACAGAAGAGGCTTTCAAGTCCACTAGAGTGGTTCGAATGTCCAGTTCCTATTCCTTCTAACAGGAAGCATGTGTATACCCAAATGGCATTGAGAATCTCAGCCTCTGTATTCACGTGTAGCCTCTCTATATGTGACAATATGCGTTACATATGCAGTCTTTCACACATGCATGTTGCCAAGCTAAAATTGTCATCTTACAGTAGTGCTTCCTCCCATCATTTTGATGTCTGTTTTATTTTGGGAGGGGAGAGGGCTGTAGTGTCAAACTCTATAGATGCATCTTGTTTACTGCCCCTAAATATATCTTGTTTTCTATAGGAAGTGATTTTGTTTGCATGAACAGTAGAGGCAAGAGAAGAAACACGATATATCTTAGCCAGCCTCAGTAAATTTAGTGTTGCTGGTGTTCAAGTAGTAAAGGGAAAGAACACAGATGAAAATGAACGGAATAAAATGTTGTTCCAAGTTTTGCTGTATAAGCCTATAGCTCTGTAGAAGTCTCCATAAATTACAAAGCTTTAAAGGAACATCAAGAGCTACTAGAAAAACGGCTGAAAGGAGCTCTGTAAATATGGATCAACTTGCAAATAGACATCACTATTGCATAGTGACCAGCTTTCTTCATTATAATTTACCTAAGAGGGAGTGCTGTCTCACATTAAGATGATGAATTAGACTTTTTTTTTCTTTTTTAAATGTATATAAACAACTTGGGTTGTCCAGTCAGTGCATCCCGTTTTGCTGCTAGGAAAATCTGGAGTGTTTCTGGTGGTGCAGTGATTGTGCTGTGCAAAAGAGGCTTCAAGCAGCTTCACTGGGGTATTTTGCTAGAGCGACATACCAGTAATTTGGTAGAGCCTGGGTCAGCATCTGGGAAGTATTTATACACTTCAAGAATTAAAAGCAGCAGGAAGAAACCAAAGGCTGTTGTTTCTACCTGTCTTGTTCCACTTTCCACAGTTTTAATAGAATCTGAATGTAACGCCCAGTGTGCACATCAGGCTGCCGTGCTTGGTGCTTCCTTCTCAGAAGTTCCATAAGGAAGTTACAGCAGAGGGCAGTAGGAACCTACCTCTGCTTAAAGTTGTTTTGGATCACAAGCACGCAAGTATCTGTTTTCTCCCCACTCGTCTTTCCTTCTTAAATGATATTCAAAGACCAGATAAAGCTTAGAGATGGGACCTGCCACAACAGTTGTCACTATATTTGCTACGGTGAATACAAGGTGTGTGTTTGTAGCTCCATTTCTAGTCAGTGAACTGACTCTCAAGATTTGATGGATGCTGCAAAAAAATCCAGGCCCAAGCTGATGTCAGCAATTGGGCAATTTTTATCTCAATTCAGAATCCTCTAACAGTTGGTAGAAGGGAAATGATGTGAAAAATTATACAGCTTATCATCAAGCATGTCTTCCTGATGGTTGCTGAAATATATTACTGTTCTGGAAGGCTGTTTCTTAATTTCCCAGTAAGATACCTAGGATATGAAAACCAGAGACTTGAAAAGTGCATGCATTTAGGGAGGGGGGAAAAGCCAATGCTGCAAAGTAGCCTCCAGCTTGGAACCTTTCAGATCCACACAGCATGATGATGTCAACAGTGCCAGGATTACCTTCCCTCTGTGCATCTCCTCGCTTTGGTCTTCGCTCCCCCTCAGCATCTTCTGCCAGTGCTCAGAAGCCACTGTAGCTCACTTGGGTTTGGTTGACATTTTCTCCTGTGAATTCAAGTTTGAGTTCCAGTATTGTAAGCCACCTGAGTAGGTTTGGGATTTGTCCTGTTTTTATTTCCTGAAGGGGGACATGCCCGTACACTTTCTCCTCTGGCTCAGCAGACTTGTGTCTCAGCAGCAGGCGCAGTTGTCTCTGAGCATAATGCCAGTTCAGAGCAGAGAGCAGCAGAGGCTTTGAACTTGCTCCCTCCTTTAATTGGAAGTAGCCCGGATCTGATGAGCTTCCAGACAACATTGCAAAGCTCAGCTTTCCCCGCCCCCGGCTTCTCCAGGCGTGTGAGAGTGTAGGTGTGTGGGAAGGAGGGAGTTGTCATTGTGAAGAATTGTTCAGGAGAGTGGGGGATTACTCATTTCCTAGTTTACTGGTGAGGATCTGCCTTATGCGTTGCTACACCTAGGAGGTATTTTTAACTCTCCTGTGGTAACTATAGCATACGTACAGATGGACTTACTGAAGGATAGATAAAACATACTACGAATTATACAGACTGTGCACAGGGATGCTAGGAATGTGGCTGGCTATAGAAGTACCTAGCTCTTGCAGTCACTCATATTTTTTTTAATTGAGACAATACTGGATAGTCTAGTTTCTTTTTTGCCTTTTTTTCCTTCCTTTGTTTGCCTCTATGCTTGTAAAAGATAGGTTGAAATCAGGACTCACGTAGCAGAGGTATTCACAAAGTGGGTTGCTTCTGAGGCCAGACCAGTCCCATCTGTAAAGGACAAAGGCTGCTCACTGCATGGTTGTTCAGAGCTATTCAAGGATGGAAAACACAAGGAATCGTAGAGGTGAGCTGCAACTTCTGAAGATCCCTTATATCTTGTTCTGGTGCTTTTCTTTCCCTATTACTCAGGTTAAATCCATGCCAGGTGAAGTCCCATTTTGGACAGAGAACCGTCTTGTAGGATAAGCAGCAGGAGGGGGAGACAGGGTAATGAGTTAGTAAAGTATATTGCTTTGGTGATGTGTGCAGCTTGTCATATTAACTCTAGCATTGCGTTACTGCAGCTCCATGTTCAAATGACCCCTCTGTGCCATGCTGTAGTGCTGAAGAGGATCAGGGAATTCTTAAATGTTTGCCTGCTTCTCTGAGAGTTGAGCCCAGGATGCTCTGGTACAGGAAATATCTACTAAGCCCTGGGTGGAGAACACACATCTCTTCGGGCTATTTGTGCTTTCAAAGCTAAATATTCCTGCAAAATTCCTTTTAGAAACTAGTTTCACTCTGCCTGGCTATAAAGATTGTTTTTAAAAAACTATATTAAAAAAAAGTACCCAAAATTGACCAAACAAGGATTGAGATGGTTGTAACATAGGTTAATGATTGTTCCCCTAAAATACAAGGTGGACAGATAAACATGTATTGAAAATATATTTAAGTCCAAATTTCAATACTTAAACCTGAAGTAACAGCAAAAGGCATTAAAAAAATTGGTGCAGTTTTGCTAAGTCCTTTCTGCTTTGTCAGTGTGATTTTTAGTGTGAATACCTGCTCTGGTTCTGTTCATGTCTTTTTAGGGGAGACCAGAATCACTGAAACTCTGCAGGGAAAAGCTAAACCACATTATTCTTATCTAATTCAGAGCTCTGCATATGTTGCGTGGTACCAGTGAGGTAATTCCTTTTCCATCAAGTCATGCTGCAGTGGTAACTTGTTTGTTTAATTATGTGCTGTTTATTAACTGAAAATGGTGAAAACAATCAGCTGTTCAGGGAATAGGAGCAAAATTACTAAAGCAAAACAGCTGAAAATTTTCAAGCAAACAGGTTTGGTGTTGGAAATTGTATTTCACATACACAGACACATTCTGTTTAAAATTTCAAGGAAAGTTTTTGAACCTTTTTGAAATTTGACAAGCCAAAAGCATATTGTTCCAATTGTCGTTTTAGATGTTACATACAATCTAAGTTGGTACAAAGCACTTTGAAAAACAATTTCAGTATTTTATTTTGCCTCTTTTTTTTTGTATTTTTAATTATACAGTAAACTTGAATGTTTTGTCATCTTCCTGAGAGGATAGAAAGTCTTTTTTGAAGTTTGTGTTGCCTGAGATTGGTCAGTTTCCTATGCAGATGTGATATCAGCACCCTACATACTTGGGTGGAGGAGTTAGATTGCAGGAGTTAAGAGAAAATAGGGAAATAAATATTCACACTGAAGCTGCCCAGCCTGTCTTAGCCTTGGTTAGGCTTTAATGGATGTCTCTTTGCATGTTCCTGCCTCTAGCTGCATCTGAACCAGAGGAGTGTTAGAAATGTTAAAATTCCTAGTGTAGGATCTTACAGCTTTATCATCATTGGACTTCCCCATGTTGTGGAAGTTTTGAGTTGTGATCAACTGTTACAAAAATTTGAGGAAAGATTCAAAAAGGTTTCAAAAAAGACAGAATTGATCCAAACACAGGGAAAAGCAGATTAGAGCACCCAGCTATGGAAGACAAAGGTAATTGGCTTCATTCTATGTGCTTGGACTACAGTAACCTAAAGGAAATAATCCTGTTGCTATAAAAGAAGTGCTACATTACCTGATAGGTCTGGTTTTCAGTGTCTGAGATCCATAGTATTCCCTCTTCAAAGTGGTAAGTGATGAAAAAGGAAGAGAAAAGCAGGAGTGGTTACCTAGTTCCTCCTAGTGGGTGTGAATTGAGAGGAATTTGGGCACTGTCACTCTTTGGGGACTAAATTGCTAAGTAGTAAACTGTGTGTCCTAGTTCATTCTCTGGTCTGCTCCTGGCAGAATGCTGAAGTGTTTCTGGCAGGATTTGTGATGGCACAATTGTGGCAGTGCCCATAAGGAAAAGTATTGAGGCAGTAATTTGTCACACAGGTCGCTAGAATATCCTTAATAAGAAGCTTCTAGCACATGATCAAGAGAGAATAAAGTAGCAATACAATTGCTTCTTTATATTCAACTGAAGTTTCCCAAATTAAGTAGTAAATTCCGAAGACTGCACCATGAGCTAATCTTCCCTGGAGAAGCACCCTCTGCTATCTCAGAGGAGTTATGATTATCACTATTACATGAATACATAGATGTGCTGAGGATCAAGGTGTGCAGCACAAACAGCCAAAGGGATTGCCCAATGGCAAGAGATTCAACCCCAAATGGAGTGGCCAATTCCCCTGAGGGTTTTGCAGCCCTTCAAAGGAACCTTGACAGGTTGGAGAGATGGGCAGAGAAGGACTGTCTGAGATTCAACAAAGAGAAGTCCAGGGTGCTGCATCTGGGGAAGAATGACCTCATGGACCAGCACTGGCTGGGGGCTCAGCTGCTGGAAAGCAGCTCTGGGGAGAAGGACCTGTGGGTCCTGGTGGACAACAAGGCGTCCATGAGCCAGCAGTGTGTCCTGTGGCCAAGGAAGGCAGCGGGAGCCTGGGGTGCATTAGGAAGAGCATTGCCAGCAGGTCGAGGGAGGTGATCCTGCCCCTCTACTCAGCCCCAGTGAGGCCACATCTGGAGTGCTGTGTCCAGTTCTGGGCTGCCCAGGACAAGAGAGACATGGAGCTCCTGGAATGGGTCCAGGGGAGGGGAACAAAGATGATTAAGGGACTGGAACATCTCTGTTACAGGGAAAGGCTGAGGGAGCTGGGCCTGTTTGACCTTGAGAAGAGAGGACTGAGAAGGGACCTCATCAATGTCAATCAGTATCTGAAGGGAGGGTGCCAGGAGGATGGAGCCAGGCTCTGCTCAGTGGTGCTGAGCAACAGGACAGGAGGCAGTGAGCAGAAACTGGAGCACAGAAAGTTCCACCTGAACATGGGGAAGAACTTCTTTATTGTGTGGGTGACCAAGCCCTGGAACAGATTGCCCAGAGAGGTTCTGGAGTCTCCCTCTTTGGAGATATTCAAGAGCTCTTCCAAAGTGCTCTAGGATAACAGTGCTTGAGCAGGGAAGTTGAACCACTGGGGTCCCTTCCAACCTTACCCATTCTGTGACTTTGATTCTGTAAACAGGAAGACAAATGTAGGGAAGCATTGCAGTATGCTTGAGTCATGTATTATCTCACTGGCATTTGCTTAACAGGCCTTATTCTGAAACACAGTTTTTGCTTTGCCCTGCTTTCAAACTCTTTTAAAAAATCCTTTTAGAAAAAATTAGGCAGAGGTTAATAGTAGCTTTACTTTGAAATCTGCTTATGCTTTACATAACATAAAAGCCTGCCTGTCTAGGTTGGATGTCTGCTCAGTTCTGTGCCACCTTGTATGAGCATAACAAGTAAGACTCAGTTTTAAACAACAGAAGGTCAACTGAATTCTAGTTAATCCATTTCTTTCAATTTGCAGAAAGAGGGAGAGAAAAAAGAAACCAGTGCAGAATAGGATGATATTCAAATGGTAAACTTCTCATGTAAATTTGGAGTTCAAACAGAGGAAAATTTAGCCTGTTCATCCACAGTCTCTACTTTGGGATCAAGTACAGCCTTTTCCTCTTCCAAAGGAGAGAGTTTGCCTCATTGGAAACACCACTGTGGCCAGCAGAAAGCATATAGGAGATCTTGTAGCAGCTACAAGGAACACTTTATCTCTTCAAGTAAGTGCAACCAGCCATGACAGTCTGTATAGATGGTTCCTGGGTGTTGGGGGTGTTTTTCCCACAGCCTTTCTTTCTTTTATGGGAAAACTTTCCTGGACGGAGACCGGCATTGTAGCTGAAAATTAGTCAGTCCAGGTTTTGCCCGCATGCAGTTGTGCTGGCCAGCCCAAGTGCTGCTCTGATGCCACCTGCTACTGAGGTAAAACATTCTACCCCTCTGAGATCAGATGGGGTGCCAAGCAAACATGGCCATAGAGTTTTGGTTACACAACTGTCTCTTTTAGAGCCAGCCTGAATCGCTTGGCACAGCACCACATCATGTATATATGTTTGCAGCCCAAAATATATTAGCTTGCATAGCTGCCAAGCTGCATGACACAGTCATACCTAGCAAGCTCCCTGCTTTCACTTCTAGTTAATTTTCATTATTTTGCTTTTCAGATTTGTCTCTGGGCTTAGAGGAGTATCTCTAGCTTTGTTTCCTACAGAGAAAATGCTAGTTTGAATGCTTCTCTCTCAAGAAAGATGTAAAGCATCACTGGGTCAAGGGTTTTCTACCCTTTCTATTCAATAGACTTCAGGTGAGGTGCTAAATCTGCTTGTATTCTACTTCAACCACACTTATATTACTTCCCTTGTAATGTTTCTTGGCCCTTGGTAGCAATTGAGAAAAGTTCCCCTTTAATACTGAACCTGAGTGTCATTAGTGTGCCAATGACTGTCTTCCATATCACAGAGGGAGGATCTTGAGAAAGATGCCTGGAGGCGTCCCCCTCTTTTCATATTTCAGTTTCATATTTATTCATATTCTGTTTACAGTGTTTAGGGATATCTTAGTTTGCATGACCTGGCTCATATCTGAGACATTTTGAATCAATTTTGAGAGGAAGCTGTATGTAAATTATCTTCTATAATCTAACCCTGTATGTGATGCTTCTTTTTTGGTTGCTGGTGGTATGTCTAAAATGAAACAAACAGCAGCAATATCAGCAACTGAAATTAACCAAAGATTTGTGCTTTAGAGACCTAGGCAGTAGATTACTCTTACTTCTCTTATCCTCTGTATGCCTATGGATTTTTCTTCGCCTCTCAGAATTGGTTCCTGTTCACTTCATTGGCAATAGATGCTGTCATAACTGCCACAGAGCAGAGCTCAGCAAGTTTTCAAGGATGCTTTGCTATACTGCATTTTCTGTCCCAAGATGGAAGTCAAATGTGTTGGCAGAAATTTAGCAGAACCCAAGAGACACTTCCTCATGAAGAAATTAGATGCAGCCAGACAGTTTAGCAAAGGTGGTGGCGTGGTTCTGAGTTAGGTGATCAGTGGGCACCAGGAGCCCTCCCTTTCATTGAGGTTTCCATAGGTGCCATAGCTCCCAGTTCCCTACACATGATTCAGTATTTGTCCATGTGAGATGTTTGGTATCTAAGTGTGGTGGGATGGCCATGGCTGGCAGCCAAACTGTCAGTTGCTCACTCTCTTCCTTAACAGGAAGGAGATAGAGAATAGGAAGATCAGGAATGAGAAAGTTTATGTGTTGAAATTAGGACAGCGAGATCACTTTCAGTTAACATCATGGGCAAAACTGGCTAGACTTGAGGAAAATTGATTTAATATATTGCCAATTATTTATGTATCTAATTAATTGTTTGGGTATTGGAAGGCAAAAAGACAAACACTGAAACACTCAGAGAAAGTATCTTTCCTTCCCTCTTTCCAAGGCTCAATTTTTCTCCTTCATCCTGACTCTTCTCTCCATCCTTTTTATCACCACAGGTTATGTGTGATCAGTCCCTTGAGCAAGCAAAAGGGGACTGGCCTTATGGTCAATATGGAGCAATTCATCCCTGCTGCTCCCTTCTTGTCATGCTCCTCCACTCTGGTGTGGGTCCTACCCAGCTGCAGTAAATATCAGTTTCCCAAATCATCAACTGATACAGGATTCAGTATTCCAAACACCAGGGCTCACTACAGTGCCGGCTGCTGGGTCAGGTCTCCTAGGAGTGGTGGCACTGGGCCCTGTGCTGAATGCCACATGGAGCAGCAGCCTCAGGAGGAGACATGAGGATGCTCATTGTCTGGGGTGCCTGCACTGGCCCTGGTCTCAGTGTCCGGGGGTGAGTGTGAAGGTGCTCAGCACATTCCAGCATAAGGCTATCAATAATAAACCATTTTAAATATCTCAAAAGCAGTGCTGTGATGACAGCCCAAGTAATTAATTACATTACTTTTAATAGACCCTTCAAATAGTGCCAAGTCAGTGACATCTGCTGCAGTGTGGAAGTAGCTTCAGGGAAGAACATTTTTAATACAGTGATACTTCAAAAGGCAGGCCATAGATAGGCTGAAAATGGCCATGCAGGGGATAAAATGTTTTAGCAGATTGTTAAACTCTCCTCCTTTTTTCTCAGCCAAAAAAAATGACCATTCACTCACTTACTAGTGTATGATTTAATTGCAACCTGCTTCTAAAAGCACATAACCTGTCTGCCTAAGATGCATTCTGCACTTCTTGGAGAGGGCCATGTTCTCCTGCACCTTATTTCTGGTTTTTAGCACATTACTATTGCTTATTTTAGCATAGCTGTCTCGGACCCCCAGTCCAGGAGAGGCCTTGCCCTCAGCCCATGCAAACAGGCTTGCCCCAGAGCAATTAAAAGCTCTGATTAACAGCAGCAGAGTATGTGGAGCTGGAGTTTTCATACAAATGTCAATTCACTTTCTGCTCTGGTTCTCTTGGGGGAACAATGCAAAACATGTTATTAAAACAGGGGTTGTTTATTGACCTTCTCTAATTTCTGTGTCCATAAAATAATCTTGTTTATTAACAAGTAATCTTTAGCTGAGATGCACTGTGTTCCCTGAAACATTTTGTGCAGAATTCATGGATTGAAGCTGGAGAAACTGAATACCAGGGAATTCATTTCAGAGGATATGATCTCATAATCTCACCATTTATCTCTGGAGATAGAGAGATTTGGCTGGCAGCTGCAACCCTAGAGATAAGTGCATTTGAAGGAAATGGAACCTTTTAAAAAATATATTTACTATATTACGTTTTTATGCTTGTGTCAAGTCTAAGGGTTAGGATTAAAGGCCAGGCTGGTTCTTGTTTAAGTGTTTGTACCTGGCCCACTCTTACTCAGTGGAGTTAATGTGGAAATAAACAGCAACCTAACTTTATGATTCTGCTCCAGTGAATCTCAGGAGGACTGGTAGAAATGCAGCTGCCTAGGATCTCTTTCCAGGCCTTCATGACTCTCTCTGCACCAAGAACTCCGTGCTGCAGTGGCAGTGCAGGGCTGGTGGAGTTGGCTTCATTTCTCACAATAGTGGACTTGTACATCTGATGTTTTTTTTCCTAGAGCCAGTCTGCAGCCCTTTTATCCTTCATTAGCCATGGTGAATCACTGGTCCTACTGTGATTCATAAATGGAGAGAGGGAGAGCAACAGTGTCCTATGCCAGGTGGAAGTTTTTTATTGTTTAAAAATGTCACCATGTAGAAAATATTGGAAAAGTTGTGTAAAAGCAGCATGGAAGCAAGGGAGGACTGTTCAGTGGATCTTTATCTCTGTGGCATGGAAATAGACAGCTGGCAGCTCTCTATTCAGTGGCTGGAAATCTCTAAGGTAATTTCCAAGATTTGCTGATAGCTTATATGGAAATTGGACAAATAATTTTACAAAACAGTACTTCCCAGTTAATTCCTCTTCTCTGTATGCTGTTTCCTCAGTAAATGGCTGTTTAATTGCCAAGATTTACTTATTTGGCTGCATTGTTTGTACAATCTTCCTTTACATATTATGTGCCTAAATTTCAGAGATTTCCAAAGGACTCATGATTTCCCCTGACATTAGCTAAACCTGCTGGAGTTCAGTATCTGAAAAAGGAGGTTTGCTGTGTTCCTTTAGAGCAGCAAGCAAAAACTCAGCCTCCAGCATTTAAATCTAGAGCCAAAGCTAGGTCACATCAGCTCTGATGCAGTTAAGCATTTAGGTAGTGAGTAGGCAATGTCACTGCTCTGATTCCTGGGGGCTGCTCTCATGTTTAAAGTTAGGCACATCTATCTGCTCTGTGGAGCTGCAGCCAGTGTCCCAGAAGCTCAGGTGGAATGAGCACTTGGATGCCAATGGGCAAACCACCCCTTGTGCAGATCATCCTGTCACATGGTGAACTGGACCCCTCAGAGGAGCAGGAGCTCAATCTTAATCCTGCTTTATTCACCCTAGGTGAAGGGAGCAGACATAAACTCCCATGAGAAGGGAAATAGTCTGGCTAGGAAATACAGAACATCCAGAAGAATTAAGAGTGAAGATCTGATATTGAGGCCTTTAAGGAAGCAAGGCCCTTGTAAAAGGGCCTGAAAGCCTTGGGCTGGGCTTGTAGATGGCAGTTTTGGGAAGAGGTTTTGGGCAGAATTGTGAAAATGCAAGGTGCAGAGCATGATGCTTTAGAAACAGTGGCTCCTAGGGCCCACAAGGGGTGGGAGTTACATAATGCTGCTGATGCTGGTTTTCTTGCCAGGAAGGAGGAAAATTCTTCAACCCAGCTGAAGACCGATAGGGTTTTTTTTTTCCACTTTTTCTTGGACTTTGGTTCTGCAAGCTATAGAACATTAAGTCACCTCAGCTAGGTCATGACCCTGTGATGACAGAATCTGGTATAAATGAGCCTATGACTAAACTGAATAATCCCTTCCTTGAGGAAAACTTTTCTCTGTTCAGTGTAGTTGTAGTACCTTTGTAGTGGCAGTCACCTTGCTTTGCACTCACTGCTGTGTGAAGCAATCCCACCACCTAACATATCCAAAGTTACAAGAAGCTAAGTGGGAACAAAAGTATTTGTATGATGTGGTGAGGAAACAGCATTTAAAGAAATGTGAGCCGCCTTGAAAGGCTGATCCTCTGCTGAGGTGTTTTGCATGTTGCAAATCGCAATTAGGTTTTCAAAACTGGGAGAAGAAAGAGCATCACCAGAAGAACACTTGCAAGAAGGGCTGTGCCAGACATTGAGTGTGTTCTCATTCACAGGCACACCATGAGTGAGAAGTGTTGCCTGAGATTACAGGATGAAATTCAATAGGTGTTAAAAAGGAAAAAAGATAATTTAGCCCCCTTTTTGATGAGCTTTTGCCTGCCACAAACCTCATCATGTGAGCCTAGTACTTCTTAGGTGTTGTAGCTGAAGTGCAATTGTCTTTAGCACAGATCAATGTGTGAAGAACAAAGGTGAACCACTTCATAACTGGGGGGGGATGAGTGTTGGTGCATCTGTCAGAGATTAGCAAGGATTAAACTCTGACAGCAAATGCCAGGGAGAGAGACTGGTTAGAGGACTGTCTTCTCCTTTGCCTTCTGACTGATTGCCCCCAGCTTAACTGAAATGCTTGAAGGTTTTTGGTTATGATCACTAATTTGTTGGACCCAAGAAGTCCTTTCCCACCTGGTTGTAGAAGTCTGGAAGATGCAGAGGTCTTGTGTGAGTTGCAAGCATTATTTCAATGAGTGTTTTCCATTTATTTTCACTTCGGCAGCCATGGGCCTATAGGGTTGTTCTGTAACTTATGTAATAGACTCAAGTATTAAAACCCTTTCTGAAAAAAAATCACCTAATATGAAGCCGATTTTAGTAAAACTGCACATGCTGGGTTTTGTAATGGCTTATTTCAGTGCCCATTGGAATCCATAGAAACGTTTCAATTGATTTTGGTGACTACTGATGAGATGAAGTAGGCAGCTTCATTGAAAACCTGGAGGAGAATGGTGATGGTGCTATATTAAGACTGCGAACAAAAACCATTTACTCTTGCTAGCATCAGTGAACGGGGGAAGAGGGGTTTTTTGGGTTTTTTGAGTCTTTTTTACAGTGAAAGTACATAAAGGTTAGGAAGAAAGAGGCCCTGGAGCAAAGAGAAATATGAGAATGAGTCAGAGCTTTCAGCAGGACCTGACTCTGGCTGGGGGTTTCATCTTTGTGCTCAAAATGAATACAGCACACAGAACTAAAGAAACCAAACTTATATGCAAAGTAACTGAAGTGGGTGAATTTGATACATATGATGTCTTAATTTTTTGATCTGCAAAATAAAATGTGACAAACTTTTAAAGTAACGCAGTCATCCCTGTTTCACTACTAAGTGCTCTGTGGGAGGTGTAGCACAGATTAAATTGTAGTCTGTGGATGTCAAGGGTTCGTTTTTGAGTGTGACAGTGAGAGCTGATAATGAGGTTAAACTCCACATGGAAAACAGGCAATTCAAGGAAGCTGAATTACAATGCTGCTTTCTGCACCATGTTCTGTGCTCTGCTCAAAGGTCAGCTGAACAGCAGACCTAGGAGAAAAGCAGTTAAGTGAAAGCCAGTTTCTCTTTATCCTGATACAGAGTAAGAAAGGGAACTTTGCCCTCTTCACCTCAGTTTTTCCACAATGTCACTGCTTTTGCAAGGAAGATACAGATACATACAAATCTGGTGTTTAGGGGTTTTTTTGTAACATGCACAATTTTATTGATGATTTTTGCTGATGTGGACTCATGGGCAGTGAGCTCCACATCTTTTCTAAGCCAGTGAAGTCAGGAAGCTCTGTACAAATGTGGAGGTATCCTATGCACAGATCTGTCACTATAGGGTTTTAAACACTGCATGACATAAAGATTATTTGCTGAACAACAAGCAGTTTTGTGTTACGACATGTTTCAACAATATGACAAAGAACTGAAAAGAACTGCTCCCAACTTTAATTGAAGAGATAATTGCTAAGCAGAAAAAAATGGAACTACTGCTTTCCTTGTGCTTTACCATCTTAGTTGGCACATCTCCAAAATCTGCTGATACAAAGATTAATCTGCTTTTTTTGAGAAAGCTGTAAGTAAATCCAAATCATTTACTTGTCTATGCATTCCCACTCCACTCAAATTCCTTTCTGAAGTGATGAACATACAAGGAACTTGAATACAGTGCGGAGGAATAAATGCTGCAATAATTTAAAAGGGGGAGGAAAACCCAAGAGGCATGCTGTTCTGCTATTTTGAACTTATCGGTTAGATTTTTTTTTTTTTCTGAAGCTGTTGGATTGGTTTCCTCTGTCATTCCTTTCTCTTCCTGCTGGAGGATGAAATGAGCCCTGGTGAAAAGAGAAGTCTATGGCTTTAAATCCTATTCTATGGATTGAAGTGGGTTTTAATTTCTGCTTAGACTTTGTGCCAATCATCTCCCAAGGGAATTTCATTCATTAAAGAAAATACAGCTTTATTTCTCTATTATATGTATATTGGGTAATGTTCAGTCCCAACTACTCTTTAGCTCAATAAAGAAAAGTTTTGTTCTTCATTAACACCCACAACTAAATCAGTGTTTGTGTATACATCATCTTTTATTTCCTCTTTAGCTCTATTTTAGCCCACCCATATTAGATGAGTGATTTTGCCATTTCCCTTTTTAAATTCTTGTTTTTCCACCAGGCACTGTGGTATATGCATGTGACAGAGCAGGATGGAGTTGCCAGGCACAGTCTCATGGGACAAAAAAATCCAATTCCCTGCCTTTTTGTTAACCAGTATGATGTTTTTCAGACAGAAATACTTCAGAAAGTATTTTTCCTAAATTTCTTCTTCAGTAGCTTGCTCATACCAGGATCAATTCTGAGAGACAGAAAACTCCAGGTAGGTATGGTCTATCTGCCATCAATGGGTCAAGACCACCCCACTCAAAACTACACAACCCCACACCAATTCTGATATACTGTTCCACTTTCTTCCTAATTGTCTAGTCCAGAACATACTTCCCAACAGCTCATGATCAAAATGCAGTTTATAGCCAAGACCCAAACTGAGAGAAATGAATGGGTGTTTCATGCAGGAAATGTGAAATAAATGCTGCGTGTTTCCTTCCCTAGCTAATTATCTCTGTGACCCCAGCTGTGTGATCCATTGTAAGTGATATATATATATATATATGTATTCTTTTTAACAGAAGTGATGAGATGTGATGTTTGGGGGAAATGTAGGTAGGCAGGCAGGCCTCTAAGACCTATTTGAGTAGTGCAGACAAAAGCTGGCTCTCAAAATTCATGTTAATTAGCTTTTTCATCTGCAGAAACTTGGTTTTGTTCTGAGGCAGGTTTTGAAACATTGTTACATTAAGTCTAGGGCTCTAACGGTGGTGCTGAGCTGATAATCATGGAAACAAAAGATCTCAGCTTACCCAAAAAACCTAGCACAGGGCAAACAGCAGAAGTGGGCACTTCCCCACCCTGGAGCCCTCCTGGTAGGGGAGAGCATAGCTCCTTCCCTATTCCCAGCAGGTGCTTTGCCTGCAGAGCTGCTGGTAATAGATTATTGACTCACTGCCACTTGAAATATCTCCTTGCTGATGTTGCCCAGAACCCAAAGTGTATTACCTCTGCATTAATTGAAATGTAGCTTTCAGCAGCCCTTATAAACGTGCTCGACTGTAGTGTGAAAGCATTTGTTTCCAGCAGGGATCCTGATAACTAGTGAGATTCAGGAGCGGTGACTGACCTTTGATCATCGGCTTTCAACTTGGCTTGCTGCCATGCTGGGAGGAGGAAGGGAAAGTTCTTCCTTATAAAAGCCAACTTCATGTCAGTGTGTCCTGTTAACATTTAGTTTATTTAGATAAAAACACAGAGCTTTGAAACTCCCTTTGTACTAAATTGCCCAGCTCCTCTTCCCAATGATACTCACAGCTCAGAAGTTATGTCTTCATTTTTAATCCATATGTGACTTAAATTTTGATGAATATTGCAGCTGCTGCATTTCCAAGTTTGCCTGTCTCCTAGCTTTCTCCTCATTTCACCTTGAAAACTGCCTTGAGATTTTCCTCAAGGCTGCCAAAATCAACTTTACCTCTTCCTTTGAACCTCCTTAGCCCCACTGTTTAGGGACAAAACCTCTTGTTGGATGCTGCCCAAGGGCAGCTCGTGCTGTGCTCCCCCAAGGGCTGGCATGGTAAGAGCCAGCAACCCTGCAGGCTGCTGCGTGCTTTTGCAGTCCTTGGACTTCTGAGAGAACCAGGGCTCTCATGCCTGTAGCTCCTTCAGGATTCGTTGCCCCTCATCCTCCCCTGGTGCTTTTTCTGATCGTTCTTCATGGCAGGAGGGTCAACTGACACCTGTTCAAATCTAGGTTTTAGATTGCCATCTGCTATATGACCTGGTTCCTCCTGTGACTTTGGAGCAATTTGTGCAATCTGAGCTTGACTCCATGTGTTTCTCTGAAGTTACTCTGATTTATCCTGATTACACAAAACCCCTGTAGCCCATGTCACTGGTAACATAGTTCAGTACTAGTGGAACAATAGCAGATAAGTATGTTTGGCTTCCACCACACCCAAAACCAATACAAAAAGGAAAACTTACTAACACCCACTAAGGCTAACTTAAAAAATGAAATGTAGAAAGGGGAGCAGAGAGGTCACAATATTTAAAATAAATGCAAATTGAACACACAAAATTAATACATTCCATGATCCACAATGGCAGCTGCCTGCTTTGAACTGGTTTTATTTCATGGTGCACTGTACTATTACACTGCGGGTAAATAACCACAACCTACGGTCAGTGGCCCATTCAGGAGTATGCTAATTTCATACTAAGCCATTGTTAACAGGCAAGATTTAATGGAACTGACTTTTGTTGGTATCTAGTCTCCTAAACAAATCTTAAATTATTTTGATTTGCCTTGTTAGAAGATCAGTTCAGTGTTTCTGGCACTTTTCTTGTTGGAAAATACATCTCATCTTTAAATACTGACAGGGATGCTGGCTGTTGTTTCTGTTGTTCTCCTCTGCTTTGGTTTCATATTTTCAGGTATTTGATGACGTCCATACAAGTAGATATACAGAAAAGAGGGGAAGGAGTGAGAGAGTTAGCTGTGGGATGAGTTTAGAAATGTAATCACTTTCCATTTTTGCAAATACTTTTGCTATCAGCTTTAATGGTATATGCTGAATCTGCTTTGTGGTAACAGGTCAAAAGACACTTTGTGTTTTTCCTGAGCCATGGATTCTTTGGAAACCCATGTCTTCAATTAATTAATTATATACCACTTATATATAGTTTCCTAGAGAGTGCCACATTTTGATCTGGTATGAACTGATAGAATTCTATTTGCTTTACCACTGCTGCTTAATTTTTATAGTAGCATACCTAAGGGATATTTTGCACTGTACTTAGGAGAAGAGGCTTGCAAAAATCACCTGCCTTGGAATCTACTGCCTTTGTGGTGTGGTCCCTCTCTTGAATTTTGCCACCTGCCTTGGGTTGTGGATCTGCTGAATGTGCATCAGGAAACACTAGGACAAGCACTTCCACTGCATGCCTGTTATCGCTGGGGATTTATGTGCCACAGAAATAATAACAAAACTGTGAAGCCAGAGAGCCTCATTTTCAAAAAAGGAAAATTAAAGGACATTCAGATTCTGGATTTAGAAGCACATAATAGGTCAGTGAGCCTGTCAGAATCTGACGTATTGCATATTTTTGTGTTCTGGTGACTTCATATTTTAAATGTGAGCTCACACCAACTTTGCTCAGTAGCCCACCAGGTTCCTTCATCGGGCTGAAACCCAGCCATGTGCCATTCTTGCCTAAGTGGAGCTTCTGAGCAGAGTCTGCGGTCTGACCCGGATTTTGATGGCTTAATCTAGGGTGAGGTTCTGGACTAAGAACCTCTGCTTTTTCAGTTGGCAAGAACATTTTGAAGGTCTGCAGCAAGAGAGCATTTAACAAGCCTCTGCTGAAATGAACACCAACAGATTGTAAATTGCCAAGTGCAGTGTAATTGAATCTGATCTCTGGCTTTTACAGACTGTAGTAATTGCAAATTGCCTTTCTTTTAAATATATGCCATTCCTAGGATGGCTCTGTCTTGAAACTGCAATCTGATCATTTTTAAAAGCATAATGATGTGAAATAAGAAGTAGTATGGTGTCCCCTTGGTACTGGTGGAGAATGGTGAAGCAGAGACTTCGGGAGCTTCCTGCTGTGTCACTGGTATTAGAAACTAAGTCCTCCACTGTAATTAACAGCTTAGCAAATATGAACTCGGTCCTTGAATAGCCACGGCCTGGAGCCCAAATATCAGTGCCCTGTTCGGGTCCAAGCAGATGACCTACAGCAGGGCTGGGTGGAAGCAGTCCTGGTCGGCCCTTGGCAGCAGGAAGCAGAGCAGCTCTCCAGCCAGCTCCCAGGCAGCTCCGGGCTGTCCCGGGTACACCCTGCACACCTCCTTAATCCCAGCCTCTGTCTGAACACTGCCCTGCACAGTGCCAAAGCATTTCTCTCTGTAGTGCAGAGGGGTTTAAAATTTGTCTTCAGACATAAAAATACAATGATTTCTGTAAGTTTTTGTTCCTGTATGTCTAGGGGATCTAAAAGTAAGGCTGAACTTAGGAAAACGGAGTAAAACACATGAAGTCTAGACCTGAGCACTGTATTTTGTAATGGTGAAGACTTGCTATTTAGAGTGCATGCTCCTTCTCCTCGTATGCCTCTTTTCTGTCCCAATATCCTTTATTTTGTGACAGGTATTTTAGTTGCCAGAGTATTGATTAAAGATTTCAAAGAAAGCCACAAAGAGATTTGAGGCCTGGAATCTTTAGCAGAGAGCCTCAATGGAGAGCTGGTTTAGCTTTATCAGAAAGAAGATGAAAAGCTGACTTGCTCAGTATAAAGTACCCTCATGCTAAGATGGTACTACCAAAATAAGATTGAATGGCTCAAGAGAATGTGTGGAGACTGGTAAAGTATGTCCCAGATGCCTGGAACCTGAGGGTAAGTAAGCTCAAATTAGAAATTTGTCTTAATTTTGAAATTATTTTTATTACTAATAAGAACCTCTTAAGGAGCAGTTGTTCATATCCTCTTCTTTAAGACAAGAATTAATAACTTTTCAAAAGACATCTTTTAGTCAGATATTTACTTAAATAGATGGTTATGGGGTCTTTATGGTGATACTGAATTGAAATTAAATACACCGGAGATTAGAAAGGGTGATTGTAATGATCTGTTCTTGCCTCTAACTCTGGGTTTATAACAGACCAATTTAACACCTGTGCATGCCAAGTAAGTGAATTCTCGAAACTGGCTTTAGGTCTAAGCCAGCAGCCATTAATTTTACAAAATTCAGGATAGGACGGAGGGTCAGAACCTCTGTGAACCTTTCCCCACATCCACCTACCTTTTCCAAAGGGGAAACAATTACAGTTCTCTTACACGGTGCTGCAGGTAGAAGTTGGTTATCACCTCCTCCCTGTCCTTAAAGCAGTTGTTTGTTGTCTTGGTTGTTGATGAGGGCATACCACTGCTTCTGTTGTTATGCATAGTGAGTAAAAGGAAAAATCCTCATTTTGAGGTGCTTTGGAGGGTCATCATGGAAAAGGCTGACCAGCACCTACTTGTTCTAAAGACCGAGTCTCTTTTGTAGTTTCCAAGTAGTTCAAAGCTGCCATCCACCTGCTCTATCTGCCAGTAGGATGATCGTGTTCTCAACTTTCCATTTCATGGGCTGGGAAGTGCATGAGAATTTGGACTGTGAAGACAATTATTATCTGCAACTGCATACTGCCAAAATATGGTTACAAGTTGGGTTTCAGTTTCACATTTCTTCTTCACTGTAACTATTTGGACTGGCTATGGCATTTTGCTCAATGTTTTTCCTTCATGAAATCCATCTGCTGGTATCTTCTTACTTAAAAAACATACTTTTCCTGCAAGTCCCCAAATAGCCAATTCTTCCCCAACTCCCACCTTTTTCAGTAAATACAGCTTGAATGGCCATTTGTGCTGAGTAGTAGTGTTTGAAAAAGTGGGAATGTGTTACTGCAATCAGAGGGAAGGAGATGGGATTAGGTATTGCCCATAGCTTCCATTATCTCAGTTGGAGTGAGATGGAGATGCGCAAACCTCTGGTGGTTGGGGGGTTTCAGTGAGGCACCTGAAATTAGAAACCACTTTTAATAAACACTGTATAAATAACATTAGCATGAGGGATTAAAAGAAAAGCACTGAAGGAATTTAAGGGCATGGGGTTGATGGGTTCTCCTTACAACACTGCTTCAGACCTGTGACCAAATCCCACCATTTACCCTGCAGTATTATTTACTCTGCTGTGCCAAGGCAGTTGTCTCTTTTGGAAGAGGTAACAGTTTCACATATGTACCATATTTTAAGAATGAGTGACTGGCTTCAAGGAATCTGAGTTTTAGTTACACCTAGGTAATTCTGCTAACTAATAAATATAGTTAGGACTAACCTCTTATTGGATATTCAGAAATGTCTGCATACACAGTCTGAAGGATTCTCCATGCTTTTAACTAATATTTTTTTTCCATGTCAGTGTGGGGATTCTCTGTTCTCTCATAAAGGAAAAAGTAGCATTTGTTCTTCTTTCTAGGACACAACATTCTGCCTGCTTATTTCTACCTCTGAATTCACATCAAGGCTTCACCCAGAATGTACTGACATAAATTATTTAATTTTGTATTTTGAAGGTTGCTTGTGATCACATAAAATACATTCCATTTGAAAGTGTTTTTTGTAATCAAATTTGCTTTTAGCATTTAAGCCATAAAGCTGCATTGAATGCACTTGGATAGGGCATACTTTCAAGTAACTTTTTTGTTAAGAACCTTAAACCAGATCTGTTTAACAAATGTTCAACGAATGTGGTCTCTGCCGCTCCCGTGGTAGTGCAGTGTTGTGATATTCTGCGGAAAGGCATGCTGCAAGCAGTTTGGACCTGAGAGTGGTTAGCAATCTGTGGAACACAAGTCAGGGGCTCTGCTGTGAATTCCTCTACAAAGCTGTTATGTGATCCTGAGGAAGTCGCTTTGCCTGTTCATTCCTGCCTCTTCCCCATGTCTCATCTGCTGACAGTACTCTACTTAACATGTTTCCTTTAGAAGGTAGTAAATATAGCATTTTAGGGTCCAAAACTGTGAATTTTTCAACCCATTTTATACTCATTCCACGCCAGTTGGATTAGACAAGACATATAAAGAAGAGTTTGGTCTTTACCTGTTGGTATCACACATTCAGAACCAGGCTTACAAAGGAATTATCTCATGCATAAACAAGCCACAGAGAAATAACCTTGTGACTGTGTTTGCTCAACAGTGTAGTTTAAAAAACCCAGCTCACTGTCTGCAGGCATTGTGTTAAATATGTCTTGCTCTAAATTACCAAGCACATTCAAGTGGACAAGTACAAATTCCCATGAGAATACAAAATGTTACATCTTACAAAAAATCCCTATCATAAAACTCCTACATTTGGAGTAGGACTCCTTCATACTACACACTGAAGGACTTCTTAGTTGACCACTTACCAATTCTGCTCAGAAAATTAATTTTAAAGTAGTTATTTATACCTTCTGTTTCTGTGCAGGAGGTAATAGTTTCATTTTGACTGACTATACCCTACGTCTTGTGCTGCAAAGCAGTAATTGCATGGATAAAGTTTCTCAGAAAAAATTCCACTATGTGGAACTTTAAAAATCACGCATTGAATGATTTTAAAAATGCAAGTCTGCTTTTCCTCAAGTTTAATTACAGAAACCATATAACTGCTTAGACCTCCACCAAATCAATCTTCTCCTAATAGTGTATAAAGATTCTGTTCAGTATCTATGCAATATATGTGTGTGTTTGTGTGTGTCTGTGTGTGTGTGTGTGTGTGTGTGTGTGTGTGTATGTGTATATTTGCTTAATTAAATTGTTCATGGGAAACCTTATCTTTGTTGTGTAATGACCATGAAATATGGTCACCACCACATGCCAGTAGGCTGTGCAGTGAAGGCAATGCATTGATAGCTGCCCAGCTTTCCTGAAATGAGGTGGTATGCACTGTATTCATCTATATCTGCACAATGTGGCATAGAAAACACAAAGAGCTTCATCTACAAAATGTATTTTACAGAGATTTCCAAGGGGAAGGAAACATCTAAATACCTTAGGAGCTCTGAAATCAAACCTATTGCAATTCTGAGATTTTTCAAACAGTGCTGTATTTTCTTCCTTTTGAAAATGTAGCTGGATGATGCCTGTGTGTGTCTTTCAGACAAACAGCTCTTCTGTCGAGCATTGCTGATCATCCAGATGTGATCCAACGGCAGCGCTCCCACTTGGCTCTGCTGTGCCATGCTGCAGCCAGTGATGGATTCTTCTGGCTGTGATATCTTCCGTCTTCCGATCAATGCTGTCCCACCAAGCAAAGAGAAATACAATATTCACAGGAAGGAAGAGAGAAAGCAAGGAGCTGTGTCTCTCAATGATACCAGCGCGCAATCAGGAATGCAAACACCAGGATTTTGGTCCCTACTCTCCTTTTCTGTATGCTACACATGACCCAGCATCTAGCAGAGAAAAGGAAATTGCTTTTCAGATATCAGATGCTATATTTAGAAATTAGCATCAAGTCCTGTTTCTGTGCCAGGCAGCTCTTGGGTAGCTGAAGAAGCTATCTCGCTACACCCACCTGTGGATCTTGTGTTACGAAACTAGGTACAGATTTCTTTAATGGTCTCTTTAAATGAAAAAACCATCTTCTGGGTCTCCTAGAGAGATTTTGACAGCTCAAACGTCATTTTCTGTGTAGGATTTGGCTAGGACATATAATCTACTGTCTGCAAAGTAGTGAAAGCTTTGGTGCCTTAAAAATGACCATTAAGTAATGTCTACAAACCTCAATTTTTGTCTCAGATAGACATCTGTGAACACTGCTGCTCCTATTGTTTAGCAGCACAGTTAGGCACTGTCTCAGAGATTTTACTGTTGCATCACCTCAACTGGGCTGCAATTGCAGATTAAACAAGAAGGAAAGCAAAGCTTCCTCTGCATGTTTTGCAGCTCATACACTGTAAGCTTTGCAAGGATAAAATAAATGGGGAGGGGTGGCAGTGAGGGTGGGGGCATGAGGGTGTCAGCAGTAAGTGTAGCTGTAAGCTTGCTTTCTCTGTGCATTTTAATAGAGATCTCCTGCTAACTGAAGCCTGTGTGTGGCTCAGTAATAGCCTTCTCTGTGCTGCCCTAGCCACGACTCCCCATTTGCTGCACATCGAGTACTGAAGGCTGAACCCTGCTTTCTTAACTTTGCCTTTCCCTTCCACCCCACAACAGCCGCTTTGTTTCCTTTCACTAACAGTCAGGCATCACAAATTCCTTCCCTCTAAAGCCATTAAAACAGAACCGGCACCACCCCAAGTGGTTTCAGAACTAACTGATTTAGATGCTGGAGTCTGCTGCAAGGCCAAAAATAACTCCCCATTTCTTTCTCCTTCATTGGTGAAAGTAGGAGAGAAAGTGGCCAATGACAGAGACACAAATCCCCCGTAGGCATCGGAGACAAATCTATTTTGTGGCAGGAAAAAAAAATAATGCTCTTGAAAAATGTTTCTTTGCTCAGGCCAATAGATACAGACCTGCTGCATGCAATTTTGGTGAACTGATGGTATCACTTGAATGGCTCACGGACTACATAAAATGCATTACATAATTATATTTTTAAACACTGTCCCCAGCTGTGCTGATGCACATAAAAGCTGTGTTTACAATGGACTCCGCACATGTAATTATTTTGCGGCACTAGCTCTGTGCATTTCCTTGATGGATGCTCCACGGTGCATAAAATTGTAGCTTTTATCATAGATTCTTGAATATATTCTTTGGCTGTTTCAGCTTTAAATACGCTGTTGTTCTCGCATGGGTGAACAGGACTGATGCCTGGAAGGGCTAAATTATAGCATCTGAGGGAACACCTTTAAGTCCTCTGGGAGCAGCAGAGAGGGAAACATGATGAGTGTTGGAGTTGAGACACCTGGGTCATGGGAAGCACTGAGCAGCAGAGCCGGCTGCTCCTCCATGGGAGGTTTCCTGTGCTGCTCCTGGGGACAGAGCAAGGGCCCTGCCCCTATTTGGCTGCACAGATTCAACCCAGGCTGATTAATGCTGCACCAACCCAGCTGCTCAGTAGGACAGGGAGGCTAAATAATGCCTTGTGCCTTGTGAATGCAGGAGCAAAGGAGCTGTTGGCTGTCGGTGTGGAGCCAAACAGAACATGGCCTGGACCGTTGGGATCAAAGAACAGCTTTGATTTATCTTCCATTCTGTTTGTTTACAGCAAGTGAGCTCCCAGCATTTCACTGTGAGCTCTCCCTTTTCTGTTCTCCATCCAGTTGTGGAATACCAAGCATTTCTTCATTCTAGCGCAGTAGTTGATGCATAGGACCCAGCAAAGAGTACAGTGAGATATTTATTTTAGATCTGTTCCAGTGTTCTTGAGTATTAATAACAGTGTGAAAACTTAGATGCTGGAAGGATTGGTACATAACACAGTCCAAGAGTTTTGCCTGCCAAGCAATAGCACTTGGAAATAAATAAAGACAAAAAGTAATACAATATCCTGAACAACAGCTTCAAAATGATGGAAGAGCAGCACCACAGGTAGCTACCTTTCATTTTTTTTTACTATTGCTGCAAAGAGCTGGCAGACTTTTATTGTCAATAAGCAAAATGGTTTGACATCTTACCTCTAATCCCAAGATGTCCTTAGATATGAGGCTACACAAAGGAAATGAGGGTTTTATGGTAAACTGTTTTATAATGGCAGATATTTGGTTGGAAATCAGGTTTGCTTTCTGGTAGTAGATAATTTGAATTCCTTTTTTATCATTCCTTGCCCTTTTCAGTCCTGTGTTTAGTCATGGGAGCTGGAAGACTATGCTTCCCCAAGCACAGTTGCACCATGTGAAGTAGTAATTGGTCTAATGCCAATAGTGATCAAATTATTCCAAAGCAAATGGCCCGACTGTTGGTAAACCAAGTTTTCCACCCCCACATGAATATAGGCTTCTCCCATCATGGAAACTCCTCAGCTATGGATGTCCTTAGCATTCCCTACGTTTGGCATGTGAAGTTTACATACCAGCTTCTAGGCTGTTGATGCATTTTGCACCGAAGTGTCAGGTGATGGAAGAACAATCTTTGGCGTGGAAAAAATGTGGAACTGCATAATTTTATTGAATGTTCGTTTGCATAGTCTGTCTTTCAGATAAACCTTATCCCTGCAAGTGTACTGGAACTTGAAAAAGAGTCTTTGAATAACCTGCACAGAAGCTGAACCACCAGAGAAGTTCTACTTTAGAAAAGCAAGCAGAGGAAGGTACCAGAAGCATTGCAGAGGAAACACTTCTGAAGTAAGCACCCCCTTGTATTGTTCATATGTGTGTCCATCCTGTTTCTGCAACACGAGGTGTTGTTATTTCATTAGAGATAACATGGCTTGTACATATGAAAAAAGGGTACATTTCTCACCGGGTAAGACATACTTCTTTGTTGCTCACATTACTGAAGTACGTGGATATTGTTTTCTAAAAGGGCTTATTTCCATCTGCTCTCTTACTGTAGTCTATCAGCCATGTAGGCCAAAATATGTTTTACAAATATGTGATCATCTTAGACAAATCAACATAATTCCATGTGCTTTGATAGAGCTATGACTTAAGCCAGTGGAGGATCTAAGTCCTTGGTATTTTATGTAACACAGATAAAACCCAAAATTTGTGATCAGAGAAGAAGTATTTCTAGGTATAACATGCTTGCATCATTACTCTTTCACATTAGTTACAGACCTTTGCTGCAGCCACTTGTGCAAGATTTTTGTGTTTATCTTTACACAGATGGAGATAAGAGTGGCTCATCTTTCGCAAAACATTAGGTGTTGCATACAGACAGGAGTAAGAATCCACACTGAAGTTAGTGCAAGATTTGCAGTTCAACGGGAAATAAACAGTCCTCTTAAGATTACTGTTTGAACTCTGATCTTTTGTGTCTAAGTCACCAGAAGCTTCTGTTTCCAAAAACAAAACAATGCTTTGAGAAGTCACAGTTCAGTGTAAATGATGTCATGGCTGTAGGAGTTGAGGCATCATCTTTGTTGCATTAAGTCCCTCTTGGAAATGTCCAACAAAGCCAGAAAGAAAATGGGACTTTTTTTACAGATTTTTGAGCACTTTAATTCCATTCTTGCTATATTATTATCTGTGAGAAGCTTTTTTTTTTTTTTAAATTCTATAAAGTTCTATCACTATATTATCTAAGCAGCTAAGTACTCAGATTATGTAAGTTGTACATAATAGGATGTATGTAAAACTTTGCTCCTTCCAGCTTTGGAAATTTCTATATTGCTCTTCTCTGGTGACTCAGCTAAAGACCTCCCATATGATCTAGGAGAGTGTGTGGTAGGGTGGGATTTCCACCCTTTGAAGGAATGTATCATAGTCCTCAGGTATGACCACAGCTGCAGCCTTGCTCTCTTCCCACATCCCCTGGACTTTTCTGAGCAATCTTTAACCATTGATCAGTGCATTTAAGTGATCATGCATTTAAGTTCTCTCTTTCTAGGAATATTTACCTAATGTTTTCAAAGAAAAAGAAATGTACCTTTTGATTTGCACAGCAGGAGTATTTGCCTGTTGTACCAGATAGCAACCTCAATATGTACTTTCACAGTCTATTTCTTCAAGAGGATATTTTTGGCCCATAAGTGGTGTTTTAAGAATATTTCTACCAGTACTATTTTTATGGTATAACTCTCTTCATGGTGCATTGCTAACCATATGGCCAAGCACAGTATATGCAGCTACAGGGCAAGGTTTACTGCCCAGCAGGCATGAGAAGCGTTTATTTTGAATAGATGTGTATTGAGGAAAAAAAACCTTTCAGCTTCAGGGGTACGGGCTTAGGACTTTTATTTCTTCCCTTGGTTCTCCCTTGGTTTTAAATGAGGTTCAGCATCTCTCCCTTGGAATCTCACTGCAATAATGTGGGCTCAGAGCAGCTGTTTTTACTTTGCCTTGCTGATGACTGGCAGGAGATAAAATATGGAGGAGTAAATTCTGCCTGGCTGCTACAGGTTGCATCACAGAAACACTGAGTGGTAGGTCTCTAAGAATTGTTACTGATAGCTAGATTTTATCTTGGTAGGGGTAAGAGCTCATGAAACAGGATGACTCAAGGAATGAATAATGAAAGCTTTATGATGAAACTTCTGTCCTAAGGCGTATCAACTGTGACCAGAAATTATAATCAAGGAGTTATTTGACAGTCTAGGGTGAGTGAGCAGATGCCATGAGTCCAGTTTCTTGTAGAGATGTGTCTTCAATGTAAAATCCACTAACTCAGTTTGTATCAATTAATGTCAGTGGGGAAAGTCATAAAGGGTGAGGTGGCATGGTGGTGAACTACACTGTTACCCCTCAAGTGGCTTCTCCCCTTCAGAGCTGGGCCATTTAATGAGGCAGATGATATTGCCATTACATTGTGTTTTTCTCCTTTGTGAATAAATCACTCCAGTCAGATATATGCACACAGCTTTGTTTTGTGTGTTCATGCAAAAATGCAGGATCCAGGTCTCTCAGGAGCAGCCCCAGCTACTCAAGGAACAGTTCCAGCTACTCCACTGGCACTACATTATCAATACAGGCATCATAATATTTAGGTGGGTTTCCTATGCAAATGTCATGGGGAGTCCCCCTGCATGACTCTAATTTATGCCTCTACCAAAATATCCTTCTTTAGCTCCTTGATCCCAGGTTCTGGAATTTACAGTGTTTTACAGGTATCTTTGCTTTTCTTGAGACACCAGTAGCTCCACTACAACCCCCACTCATTAGTCACACACCTAAGTCAGTGTGGAGGTATCACCCACTGTTCTGACTTAGCAATGCTCAGTAAAATTACCTCCTGCCTTCTTGTGCCAATGGTCACATTTTCTGTACAGCAATGTCCAATATCCCCATTCCTGCCATAGTGCATAATTTTCCCTGGAGAAGAACAAACTCCCCCTTTTGGGCAGGGTACAAATGAGGCAGGATGTGCTCAAGGTGCAGGGGCACAGAAAGGGGACATTTGCAAGTTTTGCTCAAGGCAGTCAGGAGATGAGATGGGGATTAGGGAAGTCAGAGGTTTAGCCCTGCCTCTGATAATGATTTTCTGTGTGGCCTTTTGTAAGCTCTTTTATGTTTCCACCTCATTTTTCCCAATCCTAAAATGGAGTTCAAAATCATCACTTCTCTAACACCTCCCCCTCCACACACACACAAACACACACACACACACACACACACACACACACACAAACACACACACACAGAGTTGTGAGGAGGTTTAATGTTTATTTCGGAGGCTTTGAACAATCCAGGCAATATACACACGCACTTAGACCCCAGAATGAGTTTTAGAAAAACATCAGTAAAGAAAACAGCATTTGTATTTTAATCATACTAATCATAAATTTGGGATTGGAATAGAATAAGTGATTAACAAACCTGCAAAACAAGCTTTATTTCATTGGCTTGAGCTGCTTTCTAGTTCTGTTTGTGTACGTCAAAGTGATGTTCAGTCTTTTTAAATGAGTCACAGGACTGGAAGAACAAAAATATTTGATGGTAGCATATAGCAGCAAAACAATTACTCTTTTTATTCTGACAGTCATCATAACCAGAATAGCAAGTTAGAGCTAGAGGTCTAGGCTGGTAGATTCTTTCCACATATCAGGGATTTTAGACCTGCTTGCAAGACAGTGAAACAGAACTGAAATGTCAAAAAAATTAAAAGATAACACTAGATCAAACAATAAAAGCAAGCATGCCTGTTAGTATACAATATTTACATTTATAAAGGTGCTACTGATCAGTGACTCCATGCAGTATTCTCACACAGCACAGCCTTGTCTAGCAGATTTCTGTACCTTTATCGAGAGGAGACTCCTTTCCACCCTGCTTGCTGCATTGCACCACTGATTTAGTGAAGACATCATCCTCATAAGGATGCTCTTCTAACTCACCTCTGAAATCCGCTTGCTTTTCTCCTCTGACAATTAGGTTTAAATGTGCTGCAGTAAAGTACTCATCCTTAGCAGTCGTATGGCTTTTTAAGTGATAAACTGCATTAGCAAATTTCTTATTAGATAATCTATCAAATGAGGTCATACATAATTTTAGCAGTCTCATCTTGATTTATAGCATGATCACAGCAAATTATGCATACACAAACCAGCATGCTGGCTGTCAAAGTCAGGTATTTTTACGCTGCTAAAGAAACTATTTCCAGGCCAGCCCAGTGGCCTACTGGTAGCACTCTGCATCCCCACGGCTTGTCTGGTTTGCAGGACAGCCCTCAAGCTCACCCCTCACCTCTTATTACGACTGACAAGAGTTGGAGGCAGTAGGCTAAATCCTTGCTTCGTACTTCCTTACAATAATCCTTACTGGTGTTTATTCTGACAGGTTTTCCACACTCCCGTTAAGTAAGGACATAGGCTCGCTGGAAGGGTAAGCTTTCATATGGGGAAACTGTGTCTGCGGGGTGCTGATCTGCTCCCTGCCTCCCTTCTGTGTTCCCAAGGGAATGAAAAGAGAGTTGGAGTGAATCATCAGGCAGCATTGCGCACGACTGTATCAGAGTCTGCTTCCCAGTCCGGGCTGCTCGGGCCAGCAGGGGCTTTGTTGGCTGCACCCACGGGCACTGGTGGAGGCAGCGCTCCATCTCCTGCCATCTGCACTGGGGAGCCACGGCACCTGCCCCACCACCAGCACACGTGATGAATGTAAGGCACAATGGGAAGAAGCTCCAGGAACAAATGCAGCTTCTGATCGGCCCTCCACTTACTGCTGTTACAGTTGCTTGCTGTACCCAGGGTCTAGTCCCCACACTGCAAGTAAATTGCTCCTGGGATCCAGAAGGGACACAGTTCCTGTCTCCCGGCTTCAAATTTCTGCAGATAACAGTCCATCCATTGAGATCTGGGGGAAGCCACAATAAATGATCTGATCTTGCCTTTCTCTTCACCTGTTCTCACCTCACATTGCTGTTTCTAGGGTTTAAGCTGTGTGAAGTGGAGAGAGTGCCTGTCATCTACATGGCTCTGAATAAGTTATGTCTCCCACTGGACTTGTGGCTAAAGCCTGTCCATGAAGGACCTTTCCCACTGGACTTATGGCCAAAGCCTGTCCATGAAGGACCAAGTGTGATGGAACAAGATGTGTTCTTCAGCATTCCAGGTATCTGCCCCTAAACTCTAAAATAAAAACTAAATTAAAATCTGAATAAAAATTTCCCCAGGGAATGTAAGATCCTAGAGGCCTAACTATCACTATGTGAAAACTTCTTGAAACAATTAGTACATAGATCTCCATGTTGTCTCCACAATAATACTCCTGGACTGAGAGACTGGAGGAAATCAAAAGCATTTAGCAAGATGAGGAAGCAAAGGGCATGCTTTCAGTGGATGGCACTGCTGTTTTGCACACGCTATGGTAATTTTGCCTAATCCTACTGAATGAGCTTCTCATGCATATATGTGTGTGTATGCATATCTGCCATGAGTCAAATCTATTGTATCCTCAGTTGACAAGCTGTGTGTGGCAGATTACAGCAGGGTTTGGGGAAAGAAATTCATGACCCAGGCTAAGAGTAGAGTATAGGACATCCCTCCTGAGCTCATCATCCAGAACAGCAGCTGCACTGCCACCCCATATGGCAGTCCCTCTTCTCTGGGGTTCCTCTTCTCTCCCCTCCTTTTACCCCTGCCAGGGTGGCTGAAGATGCAGCAGAGAGGATGATGAGAAGGGGCCTGTTTCTTCGGGGCACAGTTTTACAGTGAAAATTTGGCAAGTGATGGAGCAATCTGGATTGTGCCAGCCCCGCAGTGAGGCTGTGCCACAGGGTGGAGAGGGGTGAACGGGCAGGAGTAGAGAGCTGGCTGCAGAATGGGTGAAATGGAACCCACCAAGCACCTGAGGATGAGTGCTGAGGGAGGGCGAGGGGCTCTGCAGACACCCCCTGAGGCCCCACAGCACCACTTTTCAAACGGCAGCCTCTGCCCTGGGTCTGCACTGCAAGGGTACGTCCCGCTGAGCAGCACTGCTTGAAAGCAGCGCCAGAAGCAGGGCAGAAAGTGTCATTTGGCGCAGCGGGCACGGGGCCCCTGGACAGGCAGGCAGGGAAGGGGGCACAGCACATTGCCTCTGTGGGGGTCCCTGGGGGAGCAGCTCTGGCACTCCCCGGCTCCGTGGGGCGATGGGGCCCCCCCAGCAGCCCCGGGTTGGCCGCTCCTTCTTCGGTAGACCTGCCTCTGCAGAGGTGCTTGCAGCCATTGGCACGGGCGCTGCAGCGCCGGTTGCCTGGCAGCAGGAACGCGTCCTCTTCCCCACGACAAACATCATCTCCATCGACCCAGACCACCTCCCGTTTCAAATGTCTGCCCAAGCCGGAAAGCTCAGCAAGGGGAAATGTAGCTCGCTGAACTGAGCTGAGGAAGCCCCGTTTCAGCACTGGGATTGTGCAGGGACTCTTGCATTCATCAGCTGCCCCACAGGTGAATTCATCCAGCACCATAAGAAAAATTCCGTGTGTTTGGCTATTCAGCCCAGATTAGCACTAAGAGAACAAGCCCCCTTAAAGAAATACATGCTAATTACATGAATATTTAGCTTTCTACAAAACTGTCAGAGGAAAAGTGAGTGTGAAGCTAAGCCTCATGTCTGCCTTTTTGTGTCTGGGTTTTTGGGTCCTGCTGAAACATGCCAATGTGCTGAAAGAAGGCAAAGCACAGTATCTGATCAGGAGTACAGCATTGCTCAGGGTCTCTGTGCCTTACAAAGCATGTGCACGGTGTTTATCTGCGTACCGCTGCATCCAGCTGCTGTGCTGTAGGAACTCTGGCGCTGATATCGCAGCAATCACAGGATTATGAATTTGAGAGACACAGAAATCACCAACTTCGGAGATATCCATCTTCCTTAAAAGAAAGCAAGCCATTATGAGTCAGGCAGATTATCTGCCAGCAGCCCACTGAAGAGAGCTGTCTTCTGCAGAGGGGTGGAGGACGAGAGGATTCCTGATGAGTGCAGCAAGGTCGAGGGCACAGGCCGGCAATGGAAGGGGAGACCACAGCAACTGCAGTCTCCATGCCATGGTGCCAGTGCTGTGCATGGAGCACACAGAAGAAGAAGTTAGCGGACTCTTTGCCTAGGGGACTGTAATGTACTACAAGGATGTGGATTTGGGCTGCTCAGGCTCTGGGAGAAGCTGAGTTTGATGGAAATGCAAAGGGGCTGAGCAGTGCTGAGCTCCACACCACCACAGCTGACCACTGCATTGCAGGATGGGCTGGGTTCCCCTATGCTAGGGTGCAGTTATTTGTAGAGACAGAGTACGATGAGACCCTCTCTTCCTGCCTGCAGGAAGACTGAAATTGGTGTAGCCTCAGTCATTTTCTCAGTCTACTGTGAAACTGAAGATTTGTTTTGAGGAGGCTCAAGCTACATGAAAGCAGTCATACCAGGTGCAGAGGCAGCTCCCTTCTAACTGTGACTGCTTGACATGATGTGAGAATAAGTATCCTGCCATTGAGGAGCTGAAGCTTCATCCTCAGCAACATCAGCATCAGTCCACCCCACCTAGAGCTGTGGCTCAAGGGAGCCAAAGTGAGGGCAAAACAAGAGGGGCAGAGACCAGCTGCAGGGCGGCACCTGGCCCATCTTCAGGTGAAGATGGAAATCCCTGGCGGGCGATGCACAAGAGGAGCTGTGGCACAGCGGTATAGCTGTTGAGGTTGGGAGGAGGGTAAGGAGGAAGGGCTGCTATTTAATTGCCAGCCCTGGTTCTATCAGCAAATAGGAGGATGAGCTGTCACTGGTGTGCAAAGTAGCAGATGGCCTAATTGTGAGATTTCTCCCTTGCCGGAGCAAAATGCTATACTGTTTTTAACATCTTTGCCTAGAGCTGAGTGCTAGCTTCAGATACAACCAAGATACACTGTACAGAGGCACTCTGTGCTAGAAATGTGCTCTAGTGATAATCAGAAGAAAACTGTGCTTGAAGTGACATTTAAAAAATAATTATTATGGCCTATTGCTGTTAGTCACACATTCCAAAAGCTGATCTGGCTAAAAGAGCTTTCCAAAGCATCTTCTGCTCGACAGATCATCTGGAAATTATTCCATCATTGTGTCACCATGTCTCGCCTTATAACCCCCAGGACACTGTCTACGTATTCACACCATTTCTTCCCTCTTCTTGGGGGAAAATAATTCTCTCCAGCTTCTGATTTTTCTCATGCAGCTTCAGCAGGTTTCATGCAATTTCTTTTCTCGGCCATTTTGCTGGAGAACACAGGGTTTCCTTTCCCAGAGAGAGCTATGAAGCATCGCCACCTCTTCTCTCCTGGGGTGCCTGGAAGAGCTCAGTGCTCTGCAGAGCTCCAGGCCTGCAGGCAAAGACAGCAGAGCTTGCCAGCGTCACACTAATATCAGGTGCTTGAAACTTTATATTGAAGGTGCAGGGTTGTTACTGGTGAGTCGTTATGGCAGGTGCATTTTGTCAGCTTCAGCTCTGATCTGAAAGCAGGGGAGAGGGCAGCATTTCTCCCAGCTGGGCCAGGTTTGCAGAGAAAACTCTGGTAAGGACTTATGTGGAGAGAAAATTTTGACTAACCTGTAAATCTGCTTAATGTTACTTATCAGTGAGGGCAAAACCTAGAGCAAGGATCAGCTTGGAATGGAATCAAGTGAATGTTATGTTTGAGGATAGCAGCCCTTGTTGATTTTCTTGCAGGCCACTGACCATATTTTTAAGGACTTTTGCCTGCTGAGTATAGCATGTGCTGCCTCTTTCTGACAGGCCTTTAAACTTCATGATGTCTGTTGGAGCTTTTTGGTAATAAAAGGGTTTTAATGGGTTATCTGTAAAGCTTTGTCTCCTCAGTATGGGGATGCATTAAATCTTCTTTAAATCAACCTTTCCCTTACTGTCCATCTTCAAAAGACTCTTATCCATGCAGTAGATGCCTGTCCATGCAGCAGTCTGTCCTTCCCTTCTCCTCTGATTTTTTTCTCCTGCTTGCTTAGGAGTCTCCTGCTGGGGGATTTTTTATCCCCCAGCTGTGACACACCAGCCCATCTCTCAGATCCCACTGATTTCATGTCTCTCTCAGCCTCCATGTAAATCTCCCTATCTTCCCCTTCAAGGTCCTCTGTAATGTTACTTTGCCTTTAATCTCATTCTTCCCACTCATCCCTCCTGTCTGTATTCTTCCAGTCATCTCTCTTTGTGCTCATTTCATCTTGTTCTTGGATGGTTCAATCTTGCTTTTTTCCTTCATACTCCTCAGACACCTCAATCCATCTCCCATTTTCTGTTAGCCAAATGCTTTTCCTCTTGTTCTGTCAACTCTACCTTAAAACCCTATCTTTTTCTTCCTTGCTAGCACTAACACACCACATGCCCTCATGCAGAGTCATCTGAGCTGCTGTCCCACTTGATTTTCCTGGAGTGCATGTTCTTCACACCAGGAATTTGTGGTTCTCCTCCAGTGCACACCCCATAGAAACAAACACACAAGGGCCTTTTGAAGAGCAGCAGTCACTGGTAAGTAACCATGGACTATTAATCCCATTGCTTATACGATACACAGAAAACTTTAAAGTTTCTCTAGCTGGCTAATAAGAGGAATCTTTTTTGTGTTGATGTAAAGGCATACTTTGGCTGCTCTAAATAGGTAAATACATTAAAATGAGCATTATTTAAACTTACAGTGACTGAAACTTCCTATAGGCAGCAAAGACATTTGAGGAACATAAGCAGACTATTAGAAGAGGTTTAGGGTCTCACTTCTACATTGCTTTGCACTAGCACGTCATCAGTGGCTGCATTCAGGTTGCCTTTAACATCTTTACATTCCTGCACATGACAAATAATAGGGACTAGCTTCCACAGAGCAGAGGAAATACAGCAGCAAGTGTCTCACGTCCATTTCTCAACTGTCATCAAATAGCTTTTATTCATGGCATAGCACAAGTGTCAGCCAACTGGCAGAGGCAGCCTATATTAAAAATGTTGGGGATTATTCATGTCAACAGACACAAGGGAGCTTTTCTCAGTCAGTGGATCTGCACTAGCAGTGGTATGAAAATACAACAGGTTCTCTACGGTAATCTCAAATCTGAATAACTTTAGAAAGAGGCCAGCAGCAGACTGTTATTTCCAAGTACAATTAAAAAATAATCTAGCGCAGTTAGATGAGAGCTTGGATAGGTGAGAGGTTTAACTGTGTGGTTAGATAGAAAAGGCTATACCATAAAAGTGTTATCTAGAAAGGCTGAGGTGATACTTTTCAAAATATGCTCAGATTGAAAATGGTCTGGAGATTGGGAGCTGATGTGGCTCTTCAGGTTTGCTTCTGATTACACAATTAGCTGTTAGTTCCTTAGCCGGTTTGATTGCGAGCATTTACTGCACTGTTTCGAATGTGATTACTATGGGCCACATGATTTGTCTCTTATTGACAAGGTGTGATTTGGAAATGGATTAATTCTCTCTCCTTTTAAAATATTACAAATTAACATGCCTGTTTAACTGAAAATAATGTTTATTAAATTTTTGAGATGTTTAATAGAAAAAAAATAACATGGACACAAGCAGTAAAATTGTTTACCTTTAAAGACATGAGGTAAAGGTGGAAAAGGATGGAGGTTTCAGATGTCTCAGGTTAATTATTAAGGACAATTCCCTGACTGGTTTTTTGAGTTCCCCTGTATTTGCAGAAGACTACCATATTCTGTTATCTTGCATTTTGAAATGGTTGCTTTTAAAACATATGGCCTGCTTCTTTTTCCCTTTGATTATTTTTGACTAGTTTAAATCTTTGAACTCCATGATGTTATGTGGGTATGAAATCAGGAGCAATTTAAGTGGAAAATAAAAAATTAAGGCCTATGCAAGTCATCATGAGTAAGGTGACCTGATCTGCTCTGACACAGATCTATGTTCCACTTATGCTTTGGAAAACTTTGGATACTGTATTTTTGTCAAAACCTAATTTCTGTACAAATGTGTGATGCCGAAGAAACCCAACCAGCAAAACCCTCAGATGAATCCCAAGGCATCTCCATGACAACATATAGATGCATAGTCTGCTATATACATCCTTACTGGGAGACTGACTGCTCCTAGCTTTTTCCCACGCTGAGCTGAAAGGCAGACTGACCAACAGGCTGCAGAGGATGTTGCTGGGATTTAAATGTGGAAACTGTAGATCATGTTTCATGCAGGGTAAACCAGAGGCAAATGGAGCAGCCTTACAGAAGAGGTGAGCCTTGCACTACAGTTTCCCTTGCTGAGGCTGCTTGGTCAAGTAAAGGAATGGGCACTGGCAGGTCTCCACTGAGTCTGAAAATTCATGTGGAGGACCTTTGCAGGGCTCTGAAATTCTTGCTAAAAGCTTGTCAGTGTGACTTACAAGCATGATGAGATAAGAATGGAAGGTAATTTGGGTTAATAAGTTACCCTGAAAGGGTTTTTTTTTCTGCACATGTCAAAGGAAAGGGAGAGTGATCCAGTCCTCTCTCCCTGCTGAAGAACTCTGAACTCTGTGGCAAGAGGTTTTCTTGTGTAGGAAGCCAGGGGACCAGGCTGGTGCCATGTCTCATGTTAAATCCAACAGTGAATGTTGCCATGTCATTTAGCTGCTTCGCAGCACAGTCAGGAGCGTGACCATGGGGTCAGAAGACTGTTCTTGGGGCTGCTCTGCAGAGCACGGAGTGACCCCGTGCAGCTGCAAATGCAGTTCTGCCTCTGCCTGGGGCACTGCTGCTGCAGGGCCCCAGCTCCCAGGTGCACCGAGTTCCTGAAACATGGCAAGGATGCACCAGCTGAGATAGAGAACAGCAATGGATTCAGTAAATGCCCTCTCCTGGCTTTCTTCCTAACCTGTCCTTTCCCCTGCTCCATTCTCCCGTGCCAGAGTGGGTTACAGGATTTCACTGAAGGGTGAGCGGCCTCGCCATGGCGGTGGTGGCCGGGCACGCGCACGACCGCTCCCGCAAAGCAGCTGAAGTGCTGTAATTTCATACTCCAGCTGACGGTGCAGGAACTTGTTCGTCTGCCTGTCCCCTGGCGTAAGGGTGGCCCTGGCTGCCACAGGCACTCCCATAGCAGTCGGTGGAGCTGAATTAGTGTTTGTAATGTTTGGGAAACATTCCTACTACAAACGGGGTAGCGTGTGTAACCACCTAAGTAAAACACAGTTGGCCCTTTCATACTTCTGACTATTGAGCTGCAGAAATCTTTTGCACTCCTACAGCCTTCTAAGGTTCCTTAGGCACCTTTATCTTCACTCTGCTGCTCAGCTTTCCGAGAAACAGAGATAACACTATTGACCTTCTTGGTAGAGCACTTTCCCATTTTTTTATGAGATGTGCTACATAAAAACTGATTGTCAGGTTTTGTTCAGCTATAAAAAGTCCTTAACAGTGGGGCATGGTATGTTATCAGCCATAAAAAAGCCTTTACGTTGATCTTTAGCACTTAGGGATAGACCTTTGTTCTGCTTAGTTACTTATAATCTTTGGAGTGTCTTGGCCTGGGTTCAGTTGTGGGTTTTTTTTGCTGCTTTCTGTGTGTGTATATATTGTGTACATATGGTGGACTTTTGCTTCTCTTAGGGCCAAAGATTGCTTTGTTTGGTTTAATGTACAGATGTCACTTGGTATCAGTTGAGTGACTGGCCTGTGAGCTGCCATTCGGCACATTTCCTCTGAAATTTAAGGGAAATCAGGTTGCAAAAATACCAGAAATTGAGTAAAAACCTCACTGAATAAAGAAGGACTATGATCCCCTAGAAATAATCTGCCTTTGCTTCAGCATGCACTCTATGAATGTTTTATGCTGATGGACAGAGCTTGTCCATTCATTGCAAAAACACTTTTCCTTTACAGGAAAGGAAATAACACATATTTCCCTCCATGTAGCCTCTGAAGAAGAAAAGGAATTCCTTTTTATGTCCATAGGGCAGTTGAAAACTTTGTCCCCAGCCTGGACAGCACAGTGTAAGGGGGGCAGTGTTGAGGAGTGCCCAAGTTCATGGAAGATGGCATATGGGCACAGTGGCACCCAGGAGCCTTAGGTAGGTTCCTATTAAACAGGGCTTGCAGTGAATATATCTAGCTGTGAATACCAGGAAGATGTAGATAGACAAAAAGCCATCACAAATAATATTAGTTCAAAGTCATAATCATAGAAGGAGCAACAAAAGCAAGTCCCAAATAGTCCCCTCAGCCTAATACTTCTTGTTCTGAAAAGCAGTGTCTGGAAATGCCAGAGAGGTGTATACAATGTGGGGAAGCCCTGCTGCTGGGCTGGGTGATACTGGAGCCTGAGCTCTTCAGCTGCAGTCTTGGGAAGTGGCAATAGCAATGGGACAGCATTGACAACGGTGATGATTGAGTTTAACAGATCACTGAAACAATTGGAGCTGGGCAGGCTCCCTGTAAGGCTCTTCAGGAATGTGAACCCAGAAGGAGGATGGTTTCACTAGGAACTAATCTACCCATTCAGGTAGAGATCAGCTTGAGGGCAGCAATTTCCTTGGAGGGTAGAAAAGAGGCAGAAATAGAAGAGAGCCAAGCAGGCTCAGGTGTAGTTGGAGGAGGCCGCAGCACGTGACCCCAAACAAAATCTGAGGGAGGGATTTTGAGCACAGTGCTTTCAAGAAAAAGACACCTAGAATTGCAAACAAAACTCCTTCCTTCTTGTTTGGCCTTGGTTTTAAAAGTTCAAGGACAAAGAGCTTTGTGCATTTGGTGTTAATCAAGAGCACTGATATAAGGAATTACCAACTCCATCAGCATTCTCATCCCAATGGAACCAACCCAAAATAACTCTCACCCCAAACTGATTGGGGCTGCATAACTGATATGGGCTGAAAATAATAATGGTTTATATATTTCTTAGGAAAAAGTTCTTATTTTAAAGAGAGTTGAAGGCAGCAGACTTGGATAGGCTATTATTCTCCAATCAATTCAATTTTTAAGTCTTACTTAAAGAATGCTAATTTTAAATGAGATATTCTTCTGATCATTTCTACAATTGAAGGGATGTAAATTCACATTCATAATGAATGCCTTTTTTTTTTAATATTTGATTGCAGTAATCCAAATGATCCTATTTAATATCAAGGACAGAGCTGGTATCTATTTTTTGATAACTGCTTTGCATACCATACTCCATACAGTTAAAAATTTTTGAGAAGGGTTTTAGAAGACACAACTCCTTGGTAGGGACAGCCCTGGTGGGTGGCACGAACAGGCTTCTCCTGCAGAGCACTGGAAGCCCATGGCACTAGAAGTGGCAAATTCCAGGTTCTTTGTATTTTGTCCTAATAATCTCTTACTGCCTTGTTCTGATCTTGGGCATCACCTATTTGGACTTCTAAGAAAAAGATGTGATCATTAGAACTGTCTCCCCTTTTTAGCTTTTACTTTACCCTGTTGTCAGGTCTTAGTTTGGTTCCCAGTCTTCCTACCTGGTTGTACCCTCTCAAGTCTGAAAACAACTTCCTTCAGCCTTGCAAGGTTCGTTTGATTGGCTTCCCATCTTCAAGGCGATGAATTTAAAACACCACAATCTTTGGAAATGAAATGAAATCTTCAGTTCTCAGGACTGCACATGAAAAATCCTGGGAAAATGGTTTTGGAGGGCTTTTGACCAATGCAAGTTAGTCTGATAAAATTCCTTAGAACAATGTAGCTTTTGCGTGGTAATTACATGCACTTAGAGTCAATGAGAAAGTGTAAGAAATGCTGTTTGTTTCTGTGTCTAATATAAATAATCATCATTATTAACAGAATAGGGGAAAAGAAAAAAAGCAGATGTCATAGATATGTTGGTGATAATGGGCTGTTCATAAGAGGAATTATTTTTGTGTGTTCCATAAGGTAACATGTAAATATTTTAGTTGAGTAGAATCTCAGGTCATATATAGCTTTCTTAAGATTTAAAAAACATCAAGAATCAGATTTTCAGAAAAGCAGTAGCTGAGTGTAGTGCAGATGAGAATCAACACTGTCCCCTGTGACACCTTCAGGTACCCTGAGCTGAAAGTTACAGCTAGCCACAGTCACATGGAATTACAGGGCAGTGGTGTACCTGCTAGCCACTACAGTGCCTTATCATGAATTATTACTGTTCAGATACTATGTTGCCTGCAGTTTGTAGATACTGAAAGAATTTTAAGAGGGGCATAGTCAGAATTTCTCAGTATAAGACCAGAAGCCAAGCATTTCACTTCTAACAGTGACTTGCTTCATGGCTTCAGACAAAATACCCACTCTCCCTTCATTCGCTCTCTAAATAAGGGCTAGGATTTGTGTCTCATGGGATGTTGTGAGATTAATTTTTTCTTGTAGGCATAAACTGTTTTGAAGGTGCAAATTTTCAAGTCTCACTTCACGACAGCCTTGCAATTACAGTACAAATGGAGCAGACCCCATCTCTCCTCGGAAAGGGACAAACAGCCTGGAACTTGGCAAGTACTCTATCCAGCTAGAACAAATACAATTTTGCAGTCCATTGATTTCCATTTACAATGCCAAGTTTTATTTGATTTATTTTTTTAATATCTATGTGCCACAACACCAACTTCCTTTTCCCCCCCCCTTTAAAAATGAAGTGTGACTGGCACGTGGTCCTCATTAGCTGAGAGAGATTTTGGATAAGTTAAGGATCAGCAGACAGACAAAACAGGGCCATTTTTGGAAAGCAAAAATGATGCAGCCCCAAATTGTTTTCTTCTTATGTGAGAGAGTTTAGGATTTCTGAGCATATTGGACTACTAGGTAGCTGCATGGACTTTGTAGGGGGGCCTCACACATACACACTTAGGGCCGGAGTTACACATTTACATCCTAAGTGCTGTTTTTATGACTGTTAACAAATAATGGTAACAAATGCATGACTGTTACTTGGAGAAAATTCTGTGCCCCTGTGTGACTCTCCCTGCACTCCACTATGTGTGGAGCACAGTGCTGCAAGGCATCAAGCCAGAATTCTCCTGGTGTTGAAAGGCTGGTGCTGAGAGCAGATACTGGCTTGGGATCCTCTCCACAGAGCCAGGTTTGGGGCTGTTACACCAACTGGGCATGCACCCTTCCAGCCTCCCTTTAGCTGCAGTATGGGTCATCATCACCATGACCATGACTAAACAGTGCCTGCCACTACTGAATGAGCAGAAGAGCCCAAGGCAGGAAGGTACACGTGGTGGTGTCTCTCCCAAAGAAAGCAGGCTACTGCTGCTGCCACAGGCACTAGGAGAGGTGGGGATGGCTGGGAGGAGGGAGAAGGGGAGAGAGGGAGTAGATACTGCCAAGAGGAACCATGCTCTGATACCTTCTAAATTGTTGGAAGGAAGAAAGTTCTGGCTGATAATAGAAAGTATGCACAATACTTAGGGGTTACAAAGAGAATTTGACCTATCAGTGAATTAAATATGGGGAAACTTGCATTGTCATTGCTCACTCTGACTGGTGTTTATGGGTGAATGGAAGATTGGACTGTCAGGCTGTCAGCTCCTATGAGTCCTAACTTTCCCCTGAAAGGGAGATGGCCATTTTCCCAACAATGGCCCCAGCTCTTTCAGTTACAGCCAGTCAAGTCCCATGACATCAAATATTAATCTGGCACAGAACTTGGGCTGTCCGAGTACATTTTATAACCAACAGCATATCAAATCCTTTGGACCTGATGACATTCGCTCCTTTGTTGTCACATCAGTCAGTCACTTTAACCCAGATTCTCAGTCAATTCAAAGGAAAGAGAACGGCACTTCAGAGAACTGACTACTGCAAAAGTACTTTAAAAAAATGAACAGAAGGAAGGCAGGGCTGAACCTCGTAACAAAAGATCCCACCATAAAATCGGCAGAGTGCACAAGAAGCCTTAGATGACCTCACAGCAAGAGGCAGTGTTGCTGTTTTGCATAGTATTTCTCTGCAGGGGCAGGCCTTGGATCATCCCAAATCTAGTCTTTGGGCTCCCAGTTAGTTAAGAGCCTTGGGCCTGATCTTTTGCATAACAGCATTTATATTCATGCTATAACAGAATTTCTGTCTGTGTAACAGACATCTCTAATACTGCGAAAGCAAACAAAGCTTGGAAATCAGATTTCCCAGGTGGAGCATGAAAAGGCAGGTGCAAGGTACTGGTCTCTCCCAGTTTTTGTTGCCTGACCACAACCCCTCTATTCTGGCAGAAAGATGCCACGCTCAGAGGGAGTCTGTGTCAGGAAGGTCCTGCCTATGCTTCCTCTAGCATTCAGAATTGGCATGATGCTTTGATCCTCCTCTAGTTTTGCAAGGAAAAAGCAACTCTTAAGACTGTGAGCAGAGGGCTGGGCATACAAACACAGCATATTAACAAAACCATTCCAGTGAGCTGGGGGAGGGGAAAGGAAATGACAAAAATGAAAAGAATTTTGCTCTTCTCTACACAAGCCTAGAGACAGTAAGAGAAAATTATTACTTGACCTTAAATTATTCAAAGGAAGCAGTGAAATAAAATTTAGGCTAAAGAAGATTCCTTCCTAATAACTTGAACCAAAAGCCAAAGCACATTAACATATGAGGACTGGAGGGTTCAGAGAAATAGCCAGAAATTGCATGCCTATAAGTCTTGGAGGAAAATACAGGAACTCCCTTAGTTCAGTAACATACCTGGCATGCCTCGGAAAGGGAAGGTAATGGTATTGGCTCCACTCCTGACCTTGTCATGTGCAGGAGAGAGGGCTCAAGGGACAGGTAAGGAATAAAAGGCAGCTCTTTAAATGGTCAGAGGGATTCTGCCATGGAGTTTTCTTTCAGGTGTTTCTGAGTCTACTGGAGTGAGAGGAAGGATCAGAAGCCCAACATGATTGTTCTCAGTTGCAGAGTCACCTATTACATGATGGTTAGAGGTATAAGCTACTCCAGCTATGCACAACAGTGTACCTTCAGGGTGTTCTCTGAACACTGGCAAGAACCTTAGGTATTTCCAAAGTTGGGTACAAGTACCTGAGCCTGAGCTGTTTATATTTAAGAACAAAAAGTTCTAAAGAAAAAAGAAAAGTTCAAAAGAAAAAAGAGACCTAAATGTTGTTTAAAGATGTCTCAGAGAACTCAAGACCTCATGTGAAAAGCTATGTCTATGGCAATGGAGTACAAAGCTAAGGCTTAAAAGCAATTATTGTCTGGAAGGATGGATAATCTTGTGTCTATTCTAGCAAGTGTTTGAACATGCACATGGATGCACACACACATCCACAGGCCATCTTAGTTGCAGGTACCCTTTGGGGTAGCTTCAGCTGTAAGGACAAAGGCAAAATAAACACAGGGATGGGAAGACCCTCTCAGTCCTTGGTATTTGCGTTACAGGAGTCTGCAGCATAGTAGTCAATGCAGCAGTTATTCTGCAAATGGAGAGCTCTGGTCTAGTGCTGTCAGTCTCACACCCACTGTTCATGAACACCTACATTCAGTGTAAAAATAAAATCGTAAGACCTGTGAATACAAATGGGCAGAAATTTTACTATTTAAAGGGAACTTCTGGAGAAACTGTGTCATATATGTAGCTCTGTCTAAAATGCCAACGGCACCCAGGATTACTTGTTCTGCAACCTCTGCTTTCTGAGTCCAGCCAGTAGATGGATGAAGCTCACATCCCGCTTGGTACTACCCCTTCTCCCAACTGCCATGATCCACTTCAGTACTGCTTAGGCAAAAGCATTTCCCAAAGTTGGGAAAGGACTGGAAACCACATGGATTGCAGCTGGCAGCCTTAGTGGCTGCCCGAGTGATCACAGTGGTGGCCCGGGGATGAGCAGCAGGAAGTGCAGGAGGTGTGCTCGCTGCCTCCAAGGGATGCTCCAGCAAGGCAGAAGCAGCCAGAGGGAGAGCACTGTGGGCAAATGCCACCCAGCCCAGCAGCACAGCTTTCTGAAGCTCTGGTGGCTTCAGACAAGTGCGATGCAGATTGTCACAGGAGTCATGGAGGTGTGACGGGAGCAGAGGGAGGGCAGGATGATGGAACATGACAGTGGCGGTTCTAGGCCGGGTCTGTGATGTCCCATTCAGAGGTTCAGGCGCTCCCCCGACCAACCTACCCAGTGTGTGTTGGCCAGTTTTAGTGGGCACTTGCATGGTTCTCAGCTTTCTGAAGAAAGATGAGATGACTTTCACTTATGTATTACTGTTAAGGGAGAAAACAAGGTGTTTGAACAGGAATTAAGGCATCAATACCTGATATCCCTCTTACCAGGTAAGCCAAGAGCATGAATGGGATGTTTTGCCAACCTCAAGGCACTAAATATTTCTGCTTTGACTTATACCAGCTCTGGGCCGTTGTCAGAAAAACCATTAGCTGCTTACACCCAGACATTAAGCCAAATCCTGGCTCCAGTGAGGCCAGTCATAAAACTCAATTTCAGCAGCAACAGAAATTAATCTCCTAGGCAGTGGTTAAGAGGGAGGAGTTGGATGGCAGTTTGCTAACTGTCACCTAACAATGCAAGTTTATGTTAAATTCACCCAAGGTTCTGACATATTGAAAACTGGTGTGTGAGTGTGCATACAGCACCAGGGCATGGCAGTATGGCACTAGGATACCTAGTGTTGGTAGCTACTGGAAGTGATTTCCAAACTTTCCTGCAAGTACAAATGATTATTTTAGGAATTGAGGGACATGGACATCCTGGCTCCCAGCTGTTCATGACTGACAGTGTCTTGTCTATCTCATATTGCTTAGTGCTGAAAATATGTTCATTCAATTACTCAGCCAGAAATATTAAATGGTGTTTCAGAATTCTTTATTATGGTATATGCTTTCCAGGACCTGCCTCACTTGTTCTCTGATAGAAGTGGGGGAAAAAATCCTCCCCCTGTGTTTTTACTGCCTGTAAGAATAAACACCTCTTAGAAAGATATTTTGTTCTTCAGCCATTTTCTGTTTCCGGCTGCATTTGCATTGGTCTCAAGAAGATGTGCAGATCACTGTGGATGCTCCTCAATGTCCATTTACATTTCCCCCTTGTTTTTAAGGAAATGCACATGAACCATGTTTTTTTATTTCCTCTTTGCTTTTAATTTCTTTGTCATTTCCCATTGTGACCACTTTTAAATGCATTATTTTCAGGCTCCATTCTGAACACATATGAAACAAGTTACATTTTGTTCTGTTCTAGACATATATTTTACATTCACTATTACTGTTAACTGTTTCCTCTTACACTGCATTAAAAAATCTGCAATTCAGAGTCCTGTCTGCTCTCCTTGCTAATTCAAGTCTTAGATTTATGATATTTGCCAACAGTAAATACTGTATCCATTTTTAGAGAATGATCCAATCACTTGTATTTCCTGATCTTTCTTCTCATTCCTTTGTTATGATATGTTTTCTGCCTCTTAATTGTTTCCATATGAAATGGCCTCCATCAGATCTGCTGCAATAAATAATGTCCATTTCAAACTCTCGGGGTTTTGGTCATGGCAGATAACCATGAGCTGGTTACTCCCTGCCTACAGTAGCACTCAAGGACAAGTAATAAGATCTGCAGCATTGGTAAGTGAAAAATACAAAAGACCAAACATCGCAGGCAAAAGGCAGCTCGGTAAATGTGATTTCTGCCCTTTTATCCAATAATCTCAATCCCATTTTTGAGTTCTGCACAGATATGAAATTTTATTTTCAGTATGGCTGAATAGCATTAGGAACCAACTTAGGTTCTCTCCCGTGAACTGTGTTTAAAATGTATTTTTTCAAATGACTTGGGGGGTCCCTTTTATGTTTTCAGTACTGAGGCTGCTTTACTAAGTATAAACCCGAGCCCCTTCAACAAAGCAGAAAGCTCTGCTGGTTCTTCTGCATTTCATGGCTCCGTACAGGGCTGGATGCACTTAACTGGGAGGTGTGAAGGAGCATCCTGGAAGAGATGGAAGCTAAATATATTCTGCTACAAGATTGCTTCCATTCCTCTCTCCACCCCCAGATCCCAGAGACTACAATGGCTTATGCAGGGTTTTACATATGCAGCTAATGGTGGAGGGAGGAGAATTCCCACGGATAAAGAGCTTTAGCCCAGTACCAGCACAGCACACAGCCTGAAGTGGTGCTGGGGTGGATTCTGAGGAAAAGCATCTCATCATTGCTTCCAAAGAGAGGTCCTACACGATTATTTTTAGGAGAGAATTCCTGGCTAGAAGGACATCCTTTCCTACAGCTTTGATAGAGGCACCTGAACAAGGTGGAGAGGGGATGGGATTTCATCTAGACCCCCTGCACTCAGGGTTCCCTTTTACTTAGCTCCAACGGACTTCCCGGTTTGGGGAGTATTTTTTGTTTCAAGCCACTTTCTGATAGCCAGCTGTGTGTGTGCACTGCTGGCTTGTAAGTCTGAAGTGCCATCGTCCTTCCGAGGCCAGGGGCCTGTGGACATGCTTTCCATCTCTTATGAGAGCATGGCCCTGTGTGTAAGGAGCCCAACTCCATAAAAATATGAAAGAGCAAATAAGAGTTCCCTCTCATTTGTCCCTGATTTTATGCTTATATAATTCCACTAATTTCATTTGCATGAGAACAAAACCAGACCTCTAGTCTCTTGGTAGAAATTATTCTACAGGGCTGTTATCCAAACCAGGAGGCCGAGCTGGAGTCTACTTCTCATGCACAAACCACAACAGCAGAAGTGACATGCAAAGTGGTTATTTTATTCTCACTCTATGTTTTTATGCACATTTATGTATGTTGAGTGTAGTGGGATGGGGGCAGAGATCAACAGCCAAGCAGCCTTCCCTCTTCCACACATGATTGGCTGGCTCACTGGTTTTATCTCCAGGTGCACAAAAGGAAATGAAATCATTAAAAAAGATACCTGCGAGCTGTAAACTCTGAGGGGAAGAAATTACTGTTGATTTGTCAGGTTTGTAGGTGAATTACTTATTTATGTAGTTCAATAGATTGAATATTAATCACAGATAAAAGACACAAGTTAAACATGCTTTGCAAACACACGCGGTGCCCTCTCATTTACGTGAGAATGGATCAACTAAAAATTGCTCCTGGACAGGCACAGATAATCGAGTTGGGGAGCAGAAATGAGGATCAAATGAAAGCAAGCCAAATTGCTTTTAAAAGTTTCAAATGAGTATGCTGCTGGAAGTGCTATAAAAGATAACACAAAAGAGCCAGCTAAAAATTGCGGCTTAAGCTCAATTTTTTGCAAGCAATCATAAATCTTAACTTCAGCAGCTTTGTGTTCATCTAGGGGCACTGGACAAGTGAAAAAAGGTTGACCTCATGATCATGTGAAGTTTCCTATTCCTGTCCTAAGTTGTCATTGGTAAAAGCCCGCAGCAAAAATTCCAGTTGTAAACAGTGATGTGCTGCCAATGTTTCAGCAAGGGTAGCCCACAGTTTTTCCTCTCTGCAGCTGTAGCACAGCTTGTGCGTAAGGGGCTCCATGTCTCTAGAGGAGAAGGATACAGGCCAGCCCTCCTGGCCCTCCCTTCATTTGCTTCTCTGGTGAAACATAAATGCCCTTTCTCAAGTGTAACTGAACAAGGAGATGCTGTAATTTGGCAAATGAACTTTGAGAGTCACAAGGTCTTGTTTCTGTGTAACTGCTCATGGAAATAGGAGTGAGAAGCCCTTATGCTCTCTTACACCCACTCCAAATGCACAGCACAAAGATGTGTCTGCAGGTCTTGCACCCTCGCGACTCATTCTCAGAACTTGTGGTACTTGTCCAGACCATCCTTCTGGGAGAGAGGCAGGATGCTTGATTTTTGGGTGGCTGAGCAAGGACCATATGGGTGCTGTTGCAGGCCTTCCAGCAAGCAGATATTCCTGAAATGTGGGGTGAAATTCAGCTCACCCAGACAGCTATGGGTTAGATTTCGGTGCAGAGCTGAAGAACATGATGCAGCAGAACAATTAGTTCCTTTCCAACACATCTGCCAAAGGCAGCAGGCACGTGCCTAAGCATGCAGCTCCCACTCTTACTTGCAGGATGGCTCCTTCAAATTCAGCTTTAAAAACATGGGGATTAGCTATCTCACTACCTGCCCACCAGTTTTCCTTGGTGCAATTAAAAATATCTCTAGAATGTATAATAAGAGTCAACTGAATTTTTAAAGCATCATGCAGACAATGTACATCATGTGGAAAAATACACTTGGGATCTGGTAGCCCATGACTGAAACAGACAAAAAGAAAAAAAGCTTTGGGTAAAGAAAATCAGGAAAAAAGAGCTTTGGAGAGAATTTCAGGGATAGTAACTTCCCTTTGAATGTGTCTGTGCAGTAAGTGTCTTGAAGAACCTTGAAAATGTTTGTATTCTTTTCCTGCTTTATATCCTTAAAGATATCCCACACATTTTTTCTTCCCCTCAGGCCTAGTCAATACTGTCATTAAGCAACTGAAGGACCTCTTCTAAACAATTGGAAAAAATGTGCTTGTAAAACTGTGCAAATACCTGCTTCCAAAAATAACTAAAACTGCTGTGGTTTCAGGGACACAACTGATGCATTTTGAAATAGGACTAAATGTTTATTTACATGAGAGAGCACGCTAGCTCTGGTCTACTGAGAAAATAATGGGCATTAAACCCTACACAGCATACAGTCCAGTGAATAAAAAATAGATTAGAGTGGTTTAGTGATCTATCTTCTCTTTTTAAGAAAAACAACTCATTTTGAGGCTGAGCAAAAGAAGAAGTATTTTGCTAACAATTTATCTCTTTTGATTTTAACACTCTTAGGACTTACTTTAAATGTAATGAAAGATAGTGAGAGGGGACAAAAAGTCACAGCAAGAAGCAGGTTTATTGTGCCCTACAGAAAAGTATCAATCCAAAGGTGGATTGTCAGCTCCTTGACTTGGTCTTCTCTCTGTCGCTGAGTTGATGTAGCAAGGCTTTAGTACAGTTTTACCCAGGCAGTAGTGAATTTTCTCCGAGGCAGAGGACATCCCCAGAGATAAGAAAGCTGTCCCATGTCCCCACCTGCCTCCATTGCCCAGTGAAGGAGATGGCACGAGAGGGAGCAGGCAGAGATGTGGCCTGAGCAGCAGAGGGCTGTGATACTTGCCTGCTCGAGCAGCTCACACTAATTTGAGCAGCCCAAAGGTCACGACTATTTACGCAGATAAAAGGTCAATGGCAAGCTGGCATGTGGCTGCAGGCTATCTTGGTACGCACTTCACCCGGGGCATTGGTGCAGCCTTCTGATTCACAGTTTGTCTTTCTGCATGAACTTTCAGGCCAAGCTTTGGCTGGGAAAAAAAAATCTCTGCCATGGGAGTTGACACATTTAGGATCCAGATGCTTTTTTTTTTTTTTTTGTGGCTCAGGCTCATCTGTAGCTAAATCAAACCTTTGAATCATTATTTAGAAAAGCAGCCAAATTCTGAACTGTTTGCTCAGTATTTAATCGGCCCTTGTGTAGGATAAACCCCTCTGAAAACATGCCTGAGTGTAGATAGAGGAAAAAGTGAATAAGATGCTCAGGATATGACCTGCTGAAAGAAAGCCAGTGAAAAGCCTACTGAATTCAACAGAGGTGGATTCTTCAGCTGTCAGTGTGTGTGGACATAAATCTCTTTAAACATGCAGGATCTTAGAGCACAAGACTAAATGACAGGGTTTGAATTTCCAGAGCAGTTTCAGCTTAGGTGAAACAATGTCTATTTAGGTGAAATAAGGAAGTAGATATACTGTGTTAATCTGGTCAGATTCTACATTACATTTGAAATTTTATAGTCAGTAAGTGCTTCATCCTTTGCTGTCATTAGAAAATTAAAATATATTTTAACTTTCAGTTCCAGCAGCTGTCTGTCTACCTGCACTGATTTTAAAGAAAATCCTTTTGACTTCTGCTGTAAATCAGTCCCATATGCCCTGGTCCCCAGTAGGAAGTATGCAAAATATTTTGTGACATTTAATTACTCCAGAAAAAGATAATGGGAAAGCACTATTATATCAATTTGTTTTTCATCACAGAAATATTTGGCACTATGCCCTAATTAAGGTTGCAGCAATAATGCTATTACAAGCAGTGCTTTGCCTCCCCAATAATTTTTTAATAGGAGTTACCTATTATTCTGACATTGTTTGTTAATAAAGAAAAAATATATTAGTATGAAAACCTTCCATGTAGAAAGCCACCAAAACTGAGTCTTCAGATCCAAAAAAAACCCCATATTTTTCCTCTAGCCATCTCTTCCTATCAAAATGGAGAATTACCAAGTTCTTCCTTGACCACTGTCTTCCTAGACCTTCATATGCGGGAAATTGAAACAGTTGCTGGGATGTATTTTGTCAAATTCTGATGATGATAATAACTGGGTGGTGCTTCTCACAGACAAAGGCTTCTGCCCCATAGGTGGGAAAGCTGGTGACTCTTGAGGACTTTCTCTTTCTCTTACAGCTTGTCAAAGGAAAGAAAAAGAGGCCTTTGCAGAGCATGAAGACATTGGAATACATTCTGCAACTTCCTGGACTTTATGCTGCCTCTTGTAAGTGTTATGATATTATTTCCAGTCCCTGGAAAACAGAACTGTAAGATAGATGATGACTGGGGGATTTCTGTTATCTTGGAGCAAATACGGGATTTATGCTTTCTCCCCTATTAACGTATTTCAGAAAATGAAACACAGAAAAAGCAAGATCTTGCTCAGAGTTAGTGTGAGTGCCGTCTATTCTTGTACTTCAAGAACATGGCTTAGAAATGGGATCGCTTACTGCCTCTGCCCAGGCAGCATTCTCATCTTCCAGAATGATAAACTGGTGAGATGAAGACCTAGAGCTAGGTTGTCCTCATAGGAGCAGGTTTATGGACAATATTCCATCAGAAATCCTCATAAAATGGAAGCAGTTGTTTATCTCTTTAAAATTAAAAAAAAAAAAAAAAGTGGGTCCCACTGGCTTTTTATTCTTAATTCTAGTCTAGAGCCTCTGATAAGATATTGCACCTTCCTCTGGCCTCCCAATTTTATGTGAGTGCACCCATCTGCCTTTTTGGACTCTCCTGTCTTGTTTCATGCTAGTGAATGGTCACAATATAGTTAAAGAGTCAGCTTTAGGTCACCTGAATCAGCTTTACAACATCTAGTCTGGAGTAGGGGAGCAGTGTAATCCCCACAATAGAGCTCTGTGTCCACTGGCTGCAAACCTGCCTGGCTTCTCAAGTGGGTCTGGACTGCATGGAAAGCACCACATTGCTACAGCTGCCTTGCTATCCCTATCTGAGTTACCTAAATGCTAACTGGGATGTGCCTGGGTCACCTTCAGTATTGACACAGCCATGGGTATATTCTGAAAGCATGGAATGCAGTTCCTTCTGCCATATACTGCTCTTGTCTATGCACTTCCTACAGAAAGTGAAGTGTGGGAGGAATCACCTGTCCATATTCCCTCGGGGAAGAAATGCCATCCCTGTCATTTATGGGCACTATGCAGTCCAGGTGTGAGTGCTCAAGGGACCAGGCACAAAGGACAGGAAAAGGCTTTCAACATGTAAGGAGAAAGTGCAGTTATTCCCATAACCATGTTTATATTTAGAGGAGGTGTCTTCCACCCAACACAGTCAATAAACATCTATTTTTTTCTATCTGCTGCTGCCATCCAGGTGAGGCAAGGATAGCACCCCAGTTCTCAGCATTCTGGGTTGTTTGATCAGTAGATGATCTCATGACACCAGAAACAGAGATGTCTCATTTAGCACCTTAAAATTTTGTAGAGAACTAAGTTTTCCTTGCTGAGGGTTGAATGGGCCTTCCAAATACATGTGGGTGGATAAATATTGATTTCCACCTTAGTTTTATGCCCATAAAGCTGGAACTGGGGATAAAGGCCTTTCTCAGGGGGCAGGTTCTGTGTTACAGAAAAAGCTGGTAAAAACCAGACCCATTATGGAAAAAACAGCCATGAGCTATTTTCCTTCTCTATGCAACAGTTAAATGCTAAGTGTTAGCACTTGCATTAAGCAGAGAACTTTTTTCTTCTTACCTCAGAAATTCACTTATAAAATTTGCAATTAATTTCTAATTCAGTTGTTCAAAGTATTACAGTAATCTTGAGGAGGCAGCTATAGCATTTTATACCATGGCACAGCATTCTGAATACATCAGTCCAAATGATACACTCAAGTATCATTAAACGATAGAATTATTGCATTTACACAATATTAAATATACCACATAGAATAACTGAAAATTGCTGGCATATACAGCTCATCTCACTTTGGAACTCAAATTGCCTTTCTAATTTGCTGCCCTAATCCTGAAACTGGACTTCTATAATACTGTATTTCTGTGTTGAGGGGGGGAAAAAAGCACAGCTCACAAACATTGATTAATCTATTGTATTACATAGCAGAGAGAGAAATTATCACGTTAAAAAGACCGAGCTGGTAGAGCAGCTATACCTGACCATTGCAACAGAGAAATTACCGTCATTTCCCATTATTGCTCTGTCAGAGGTGTCAGAGTCACAGCACGCAGCTGCAGCCGGTCATTTGATGTATTTCCCTGTCTCTCATGGCACATGCAGGCTGCAGAGAGTGTCAGCTAGGCTGCTGAAAAGCAATTCTGCCTCTCTAGGCTACTGAGAGAGGACCTGAATGTACCTGAGAATCGGCTGGTTTACTTACTTGAGATTGCCAACAACCTGTTTGTGCGAAGGGCAAATTCCCCCTCTCCCATTAATTTCACCGGGGTGTTCACTTTAATGCTTAGTAATGCCACTGGAAGTGTTGGTGTAATTTCACGGGTAGTGTAATTGCAAGTTAACTTCATGGCTGATCTCTTCAACAGATGGAAGCAGGGTGGGGGTGGTGATGAAACCCACAGGAAATGGGTGCTGCTGAAGGAAAATGCAGATGGAAAAAAGGAGGCACATAAGAACAGAGAAAGGGAAGAGAGAGAGATCAAGGAACCAGGGGGCCTAAGAAACATACGGCAGAGGGAGGATGTGCTGAATGACTGCTTCTTTAACAAAAACTGAACATAACTAAAAAGAGTATGAAGAATTTAATATAAATTACAGATACCAAATCCTTTAATGGACATGCACAAAAACATATGGTATAGTGGTCAGGTTCTCTGGGACTCTTGCATACAAATCCCTGCTCCTCCGCAGACCCTTAGGCCATAATTAAGGAGCCTACATCTTATTCATGCTGTGGGTCTCAAGTTTCCAAGGGCCTCCATGCTCTTGAGATTGCCAGCGGCAAACTCCAGGAACTGGACTCAGTGTGAACTTGCTGTCTCAATACAGCCCTTCCACATACTTCTCATCAAATCCCTCAGGACCAGTTTCACAGAAATGTTGATTTACCACATCTCAGTAGATTCACTGAGCCTTGTCACCTGAACAACCTAGCTGCCACAATGTTTTGCCTCTCTGAGGTAATATGAGGATAAAAGACAGATGCCAAGGGAACATCTTGGCACATCAGGCCCAGCACCATGCACCCGTGAGCCTTCTGTTGCCAGGACCCAAGGTAACGTCTCCACAGGAGATGGTTTTGCCCCACACAGATGCACTGGCGCTCTGCTCTGCTCTGCTCCAGATTTGAGGGTGTGACAGACATGCACCCTAAGCGCTGCTACGCCACTTTTATCCCAAATCTAGAGCAGGTGATGACATTTTTGGTCAAGAACTTGTCTGCACTGATTCACACCTTTAGAAATGTAAAGAAGCGGGGAATGCCAGAGTAATCCTTAAAACTGAACCAAAGGTGGCATCAGGGAGGAGGAAAATTCGATTGAAGCTCAGCTATCTGCATCCAGCATTGCCTGGCCACAGGCAGGGATTTGCTCCTGCTTCCTATGGCTGTGGTTGGAGAAGGTGTGCATAACAATAACCTTGGCAGTCATTGCCTGCTCTGAGAAGTATTTTATTCATCTAGGTACACATTACACATTGAAAAAAATGTTATCAGAGTTTGAGAAGACAATAGTTCAGACGTGCTTGATTTGTGGACTATAAATACACATAAGGGGAAAGGAGGCCTAACAAACTAGTGTATTACAAAACAGTAACCGCAGATGGACTTCAAGGCTGAAAGCCAGATTTAAGTATATGGTATTGTTTTCTGTATTCCCTATGACCACAAAGTGAGGAAGTGATGATGAGAGGCACTGGGCTCAATAAACGGGTCCTTGATTATTTCAAGAAACCAGGCCATCTTCTGGGGTTCTTCCCCGCTTTGTTCCTGACCTCAGTGGACACAAGATTATCCTGAAAGGAAAGCAGGCCTGATAATTTAAATTAATGTTCAGGGGAAAAACTCATAGAATTTTTGTTTTATGAGTTTGTTCATGCCAGTCCCCTCCCAAAAACATCCTATTTCCATGCCCTATAAACCAAAGACTGTGAAGTATGGAGACGAGTGAAACCTCTTTAGTGTGTGAAGTGAGAGCCATTACCTCTTTGTGTAGTAACAGTGAGTAGGTAGGTATAAAACACTACTTATTTACATACTGTGTAAGAATCAACTAAATTCTTTCAATAGATACGGAAGTAGGTAATTTTTCATTGAAATGTGATTGGTATTGTGATTTGTGTTCAAACTTAGGTCAGAAAACTTTAACTCGGGCCCCTAAAGTTTAAAAATGTATTTATGGTCCCAAAAACGAGTGTTGTGGTTTTCACAGACAGCAGGTAGATCTGCTGTCATTGGACTCAGCCAATATTGCAGCCCTTGGTTGAATTATCTCTGAAAATAAATGAGCAAGTTTGAAAATTGCACCTGGAGCCATTTGTGCAAACGCATCTTATAGAAACCCCTGATAAGACTCGAGATTTTAGCGTGTCCCTAGGCACAGGACCAGGGTATATATGATTCCTAACAGGGGAAATAGGGGAGGAACAGGGAAAATGTGTAATTGGGGAGGTTTAGGTTGGACATCAGGAGGAATTTCTTCACAGAAAGGGAGATTAGACATTGGAATGGGCTGCCCGGGGAGGTGGTGGTGTCACTGTCCCTGGAGGTGTTTGAGGAAAGCCTGGACGTGGCACTCAGTGCCATGGTCTAGTTACATGGTGGTGCTCGGTCACGGGCTGGACTCGATGATCTCAGAGGGCTTTTCCAACCTCATTCTGTGAGATCTGTTCTCTTAAACAACGCTACCAAGCGACGAAGCATCTCTAGCTTGCAGCGCGAGGGGAGAATTTTTCTGGACTGCGCTGGATGCAGAGCGAGTCTCATTTGGTAACAATGTGTGGGTGAGGCTTTCCGGAGCACAGCACAGAGATAAAGGCTCGAAACGTTGTAGCAAACGCGCTCCCGGGGACACGGCTGTCGCCCGAGGCTGTGGGACCCGGAGGGCGCGGGAGCGACAGCTCCGCGGGGCTGCGGGGCCGCTCCGGCCCTCACGCACTGCGGGCGGGGGGAAGGGTGCCCGCCTTCCCAGCCCAGAGTGTGCATGTCCGAGTGACGCATTGCAGGTACGAACCCACCAATCAGCGCCCTCCGTATGGAGTCCCCACACTCCCCGGCATTTTTTCCTAAAATCCTCTTCCGCCCAGAGAAATAGTCCCTAGCGCCGGTCCCCGCCCCAATTCTCTGCCTCCCCCCCTCCCTCCCGCCGTTTCACAAGCGCTGCTTCCCCCTGTTTCCCGCACCTCGCCCCTTCCTGCGCCGGGGCTCTGGGGCAGAAGAAGCGGCGCTCGGTCTGCGGGGTGCCCAGCCGAGGAGAGCGCGAAGAGCCGGGACTCGTTTCGCAACTCCGTTCCCTGTCGGGCGAAGGGGAGGGGGGAGGGAGCGGTGCGGAGCGATCCAGGCGGTGAGGCGGTTTATGAGGCGCCGCCGGCGGGCGGGCAGGGCTCAGTGTGAGGCGAGCCGTGCAGCGGGCAGGTCGCGCAGCGTGCGCCCCGTGCAGCCCTCAGCTCCCACCGCACCCCGCAGCCAGGCCGGGCCACCATGGTGAGTCCCTGGGCATGGGGTAGCCGCGGGGTTCGGCGGGCGCTGCTGCGGTGCGGGGGGATGGGGGCGGCTGGGTTCGTGCAGATGGGGGCCGATGGGGCGGGAGGTGGTGATGGCTGGTGTGGGGCGAGGTCGCCTGTGGAAGGCTGCGGGGAGGCATGAAGGTGTCCCTCGTCGCGGTCGGCGGGCTTAGGTTGGGGCGGAGGGTCCCGCTCGGAGGCGCCGTTTGCGTGGGAGGAGGTGGTGGCGGCGGCGGGTCCCGCCCGGGTCCCTTTCCCGCCCTGGGGCGTTGGTGCAGATTCAAATCCAAACGGCCCTTGGGTCGGCGGGAGCGCCGTGAGGCGGCGCCGGGCGTGTGGCGGGGGGAGCGGCGGATAGCGGTCCCTCCTGGGAGGGGACCCGCGGTCTTGGGAGGAGGGGAGAAAGGAGCTTGCCACGATGGCACCAGCTCTGCTTTCTTATCGCTTCCTTCTTTACTGCCCTCGGCGTGTGCGGCTGAATGAGGCAGCCTAAGCGGTCCGGCTGGCTAGCGAGGTGTGCTGCGCCTGGTCATAATAATGCACTGCGGAGCCCTGCAGCTTCTGAGCAGCATGATGATGAGGGGCAGGCTGTGCCTCACTGCACCATCGCCCTCCTCGCTAGACCTGTTGTCAGCTCGTGTTGGAGCCCCTGTCGATTTCGTGGTAGCGCCATGCTGTTGGTGGCTCTGTTGGACAAGGGATTATTTGTGGGTTTTTGTCTGTTGTTACGGTTTGGTTTTTTTTAAACCAATTTTTGCTTCCCGTTTTGGTCATTGCAGAGGATAGTCCAACGTTTTTAATTTTATTAGTGATGCGTTTAGGTAATCCACTGTCGAAATAGAACGCATTTTGTGGAATCGGAGAATGGTTTCAAAGCCAGTCTAAAGGATGTGAGTTTAGCGTTTGTTTTTTTTGTTGTTTTTTTTTTTTTTTTTTTAATTAAAGCAAGTGGATACTGAGAAACGTACAAAAAGGAGCAATTCTGTTGTAAAAGCAGCACCAGTGACCACTTAGTGCTATCTTTTCATTAAAAGAAGACGCAGTATAGTGGAATTGTCTTTTCATTCATTATATTTTTTTAAGGAATCAAATGACTGTCAGCTTATCATGTCTAATGTGAACGATGGCTACTTAAAATGTAGGGTTTTTTGAAGTGCTGTCTCTGGGCAAAGAAATTTGGTGAACAGAAGCCTGAATTTATTCTCTAGCTTGAATTGTGAACTTACACAGGAAGCCATCTACAAAGGAGATTTTTTTTTAAAAAAAGCAGTGAATATAGCAGCAAAAGACTTACTGCATTTAGTCATCATCTGTACAGAACCAAAAATGGAGTATCTTCAAGCAAGGTCCGTGTAAAAATGGGTGTGTCCAGGAGGCACAGTGGCACTTTGAATGTGGCTATAGTTCATCCTGACAGACCAGACTGGCTCAACCTGTGACGATATGTTGTCCAGTGTTCCCCATTCTAGATAAGACAGAATGATTTGCTCCCACAACAAGCTAACCTACCGTAAACGTAATTTTAGTCTATATAGGCTAGTCTCTCTGGCTGTTGTTCTTTCGTTAATTCTGCCAGAACAGAAGTGTCCCTTCAGATCTGATGCCTGTGAAGGTAAACCGAAATGCCGAATTTCAGAGGGAAATTGTGCGACCTGCTCTGCCATTTGCTGCTAGCTCTCCATTGGGCAGTGTTCGGCAGCTCTGTGGAGCAGCTCCCAAACTGGTTACTGCAGAGCAGCCACGGCTGTAATGAAACACTACCTCTAGAGGCTCCATGTGCCGCAGAAACGGCCGCGCACACGGCAGCTCCCCTGCTTTCCTAGGAGGTTTGGCTTCTTTGTCAGGCCCTCCGCACAGTCTGGGGGTGGGGGGATGGGAGCTGTTGCAGTGAAAATGAAACTGCTGCAACGTGAATCACAGAATGCCGCGTCAAAGTTGTGATGGCATCAAATGAGGGTTTCGGGTGGGTCTCACAGCCACAGTAAAAGGCATGTCAGACCTTCAGCACCGGCACCTTACAGTCAGCATTTAATCACTCGCTCTGGAAGTTGCCTTGCATGGGTGAAGGTGTGCACACTATGACGTGTATGGTGCACAATTATCAAGAACTCCGGGAGGCCCCTCTAAGAAGGCTACAGTGGCCTGTAACTGGCAGGCATGATTCCAGGCTGATAGTCCTCCACCTGGGTGGCACAGGAGGCAGGGAGCTGGCAGGCTTGCTGGCTCCGCCTTTTACTGCTGTTGCGCAGCAGTCCCTGCAGAGCCCAGCACTGCAGAGTACAGATGGTGTTTGTTCAACCTTGCCCCACCTCCCTGCTTATCTTTCAACTGCTCCATACCTGTGCCTTCTAATAAGCTTTGTGCTCTTCTCAAACACTGTACCTCTTACAGGTATTGTCAGAGCTTATCCAAATTCGTGGTTAGGATGTGTTAAGTTGCTGGAAGAGTTACAGAGAAGGAAGAGTTTGGGAATGCTTAACAACTTACAAATTGCTATGTCATGTCTGCATATAAAATTGTTTATATAAAACAGTATGTGACTCAACTTAGTAACCCATAAGTATTAACCTAAATAAACTAGGTTCTTGCTGCTTAAATCTGATCTACAGCTTTCTATGGATATAAATGTCTTATGGAAATGTAGCACATCATTCTCTTCACTCAAACAATAAAAATGTAAATAGCATGCAGAGGTATGAGTCTGTCTGTGTTAATGATACTTTCCAGACAAGTAAAAAATTTAGCCTTCTGCTAAGTGACCAGCAGAACACTTCCATCCCAGAGCTTAGTTTTGAATTGGTGATGTTCTCGGCAGTGTTGCTGCCTAGTCTCTTTTTTTTTTTTTTTGCAAGAAAAGTGTGACCTGCATGGGAATACTTCCTACAGCAGTTGAAGTGAATCTGTAGCTGCCAATACCCATTGGCTACTGCTTTAGAAGTTGCTCACTAGCCTGGTCTTGATTCTTAAAGTAGGTGAGCCCCAGCCAGTCTGTGGCCTTTATCTTGGGCTGTTGCTGTATGGTGTGCGTAGGGGTGTTTTTGTAAGCAGTTTGGCTTTCCTGCAACTGCTTGAGCAGCTACCTTCACTTCTGTTACAGGAAGAATAACCAGCAACTGGTAACTTACAGGTTCACATGAAGTATAAAAATGTAATTCAAATTTGAAATTGGCAAAGTAAAAATTGGCAGGTATTGTATATACATTTTTTCTGAGTCTTCCCTTGACAGATGCTAATATGTAGCAAGAGTATGGTGGGCATAGTTAATAACTGAAAATTTCTCTACCATTATTGCAGTAATTATACAAAGGTTGCCGCTGAAGTGGTCACAGCAGGAACAAAACTGAGAAAGCAGTGTTGAACTTTGGCAGTGAATATGTCTTTTCTGTATTTTAAAGTGTTTACTCTTTGGTGGGGTACTATGAAGTAAAAAGTTTAAGAAGGTTCCCTGAAAGAAATGTGTTGCCTTGTTACTGCAACTGAACTCAAGCTATCCAGAATTTATTTGAAGAATTAGCTGATTTGAGAAGCTACAGAGAGTATTTCTGCAGTCCTCAAACATTTTTGTTTTCTTTCAAGAGAAAAGTTCGTTTTGGGTTTGGCCTCAAAGACTGATGGGTTTTATTGCTATCAAATCTAATGGATTCGAAACTGGTGAGAGAGGGAAATGAGGTACAAATTTGGGCTTACCCAACTGATACAGAAATTGCCTTAGACCACAGAACCTTCCTCTAGTGGCCCTGTTACCTTATGCTGGTTGAGTCAGTGTAGACAATGGTCTGAAAAAAGTATAGGCGGCTGTATGCCACTGAAATGACCAGTTTGGATTGAAGCTGGTATCTTGTCTTTTACAGCCACATCTTGGACACGAGGCTTCGTGTTAAACGAGGGATGATTTAATGCTAGTGAGGAGTGTATTTTTTAATTTTAGCATTGTAACTTAGCAGAAGATATTAGTCTGCCTTAAATTTGGCATTCGAAGGTTACTGCTGCATTACTTATACCTAAAGTGCTTAATGTTGAAGCTGAAGCTAGTAGTGTGTTGTGTAAATGAGTTTTTAAAACCAGTCTAGAGAGACCTGTGTGCCTTGAGCTTGCTAATGTTGCTTGGGTAATTGATTGATACACGTGGTAATCTATTACTTGGGTGTATTGGATATTACAGGGTCTGGAAATGATGATGGGCTGCCAGTTCTTTCTTAGCAAGCAATCCTGATGACTTTTGAACTGTATTAGTCAGAACTATTTCGGAATGCTACAGATCGGCCCTGAAGAACAGGACTGAAGAATATGGGCCTTGTAGAGGCCTGTATTCAGAGGCCTCTACAGATCTGTCTTACTTTGCCTTGAACTTTTGCTGCAACTATAATCATATTCTCTTTTATTGCAGGCTGATCAACTGACAGAAGAGCAGATTGCAGGTGAGGTTTTTATGTACTGTGTTGCTACTCCTGCTTGACCTGGCACATCTCTTAATCCAGTGACAGTCTGTGTTACACAAGATATTTAGCTTTCTTAGATACTAAAGTAGTATGGTGGAATGTTTTAATTTGTCACCTAATTTTTAAAGACTTACCTACTGTAAAAGCACCATAATGAATGTGTAGTTTTAACAATCCTCAGAGCATTACAGGCTAGTGGACGTGTGACTATACTTCTCTCATGACTACAGAATTGTCCCAAGTGCAAACTGAAAGGGGGGGTTGGGGCACAGGGGATGACGACAAATCTGGTGAAGGCTTGGAATATGCAATGCTTTTTTAACAGAAGGCAAAAATAATTTACTTTGCTGCCTCCTGTCAGCAGAGATGTTTGAGTGGCTCTTGTTGATGACAGCAGAGACTGGCTTTATTATGACAAGTCTTGATATTCCATATTTGGAACTGTATTGTGTACTTGGACACAAGTGTTGTGTGTGTGCTGTTCTGATGGTCTGGCACTTGCTCTGAAACGATTAAATAAATATGCATCTGTTATATCTTGGTATAGGCCCCCTAGCCATGGGTTATGTGCACTGACAACTGTCTGCTAATGGCAGAAACTTACGGTTACCATGTCTCCTACTCATGTAGGCTGCACAAACTCTCATCTGTCTCACTGTTCTCAGTAGACTGATTTTAACTTGAATAATAGATGTAACTTAAAGCTGGTAGCGCAGAATGCAACTTTGCCATAAACATTCAAGAACTTCATGATTTTGATCTGAAAAGTGTATAGTGTTAATACTAGAAAGTCTTAATGTGTATAACTGTCGTGAAATTTTTTTAGAGGATGTTAGGGTTCTGCTAATCTAATAGTACCAGGTCAAGCATACAAATAACAGCCTCTGAGATACTACCATTTTGTGATGTAGCTCTTGAAGACACTGTATTAAGCAGAAGTGTCATTATGAGCTGGTTTGTTTTTGCCATAATTGCTAAATCTGAAGTGTAAGAACATTCTTCTGTAGCTTTTAGACTTTAGAAGCTTGCTTTTACTTAAAGGAGACTAATTATGGTTTTGTGGAAAGTCCTTAGTCTATTTACTTGTTGCCATGGTACTGTCTTATAAGTAAGCACAAGCCAAATTTAGTTCAACTTGAGATTTTTTTTTTTATTTTTTTTTTTTCCCTTGGAGCTGACCTACATAGCTTAAGGGTTTTGTGATCAGTTTAGTTAGAGCATGCTTTATCAGTTGTCACTGCTGTCTTTTCAATAATAGTTCATTGTTCCAGTTGTTAATTACAGAAGTGTTATTAGTTGATGTAGCTGATTATGGAATATAAACAGGAAGCTTATTAACATTACCTTAGGATTAGTGCAAATTTTAGTTTAATTATGATCATATAGTCCTCAGAGCCAAAAGTAAGTATTGATGAGACTGTCATACTGGAATTAGAGATTTTCATCTGCATGGAAGGAATAAAAGTATGTCTTAGTGGTCAGTGTAAAATGGCCTGCCACTTTCAGGGCAGCTATGATTTTGTTTTGTTAAGCAAACATATTTGCAAGTAACCATGAACCTCAGATGTGAAGACATAAGCCCACTGCTGTTGTGAGAAGGAATCATCCTCAGTACTGCTTAGGAAAGGTGGCATCTGCTTAGTTCTGCTGTTGAAGGCCTGTGGTCTTGCATGGGAAGACTCTTAGAGGTACAGTTTGAATGTTTTACAGAGACTGGCTTGAAAAACTCGAGCCACTACCATTCTAATTGAGCTTCTCTGGAGGTATCTAGCTCTTTTGGTTTGAAGGCAGACTCAGGAAACGGTACTGCAAGGTAGAGATGTTACCTTGCCTAAAATAGAAGGCCAGAGTACTTAAAGCAGTCACTTCCCCAGGGCTTAAATTCTTCCACCTCTGCTGTGAAGCAGCAGAATACAGTTGTTTCAGGTTCCATATGGCTATTTCCTGTGGAATGCATTGACCATACAGGACTGAAGCTTCTTGTCAGTGTAGGTTGGGGTGAAAACCTTCCCAGATTTTGTTCACATGAAAGACTGATTCTGAAAGCCAGGTGGCTCAGAATGTGAATACTGGCTGCAGTTTCATTCAGTGAGATTTGAAATTGCTAAGTCAAGTGGTTGATTGTCCTTTTGGTTAAGTGTTGTATTACAAAGGTATATAGGTCAGGACCACTTGGGTGGCCAAATGGGAGAGCAGCCTGAAGATGCTTTTGTCCCAAAGCCAACTGGTTTAGTGAGCTATCCTTCCACTAGACTTCAGAGTTCTAAATGGGGCTCTGTGTGCAAGTAGACCTATGTATGGTGTTCATTGTCTTGTTCCTTTAGTGTGCTGTGGTTCCCTGCTGGGGATCTGACTACAACAATGATTTAAAATTTGTCATGGTAGAAACAGTCATGTTTAAGTGTTGAGGTCCTGGTAGCTGTGAAGAGAACAATTGACATTCTCCTATAAAAGTTCCAGGCATAGCTGGCTAAATTGTGTAAGAGCGGGTATAAAAGTCCTGGTTCACTGAACATATTAGGTCACTGAAGGCTGCTCCTTCATTTGGAAAGGTGATGTGGTGCAGAGATGCCTCAGAAGCTAAAAGAATATTTTGAGGTAGGTTGTTAGAATTCACATTCTGTTGGATTAGCTTTTCATGGGGCCTTCAAGTAGTCTTTTTCTCAAGATGCAGGGTGCTTTTCAGAAGGGTGGAAGGGCTGAAACCTTGTAGCCTTAGAAGACAGTTTTTGTTTGCAGTTCAGTATGGAGAAGTGTGGAATAAAGATGACTTGCTTTCCATGCTACATGGAGTCAAGGGGTGGGTGTGAGGTGTTATGTTATGGGTTGCAGGGTGCCAGAACTGAGTTGCTCACTAACGTTCAGTATTTCATAGGTGCTTTCACTAGCCATGGCTGCAAATCCTCCAAAGCTATGCTAGGTTGTTCTTGTTCTAGTCTGAGTTGTGTCTGTGTAGGTTGTTACTGCTTTGTTCTAATTACTGGAGGTGGTTCCTAGAAGTGGTTAGAGGGGTATTTTAATTGCATTCTTAACTTGATTCAGCATTTCAAACAGGAATATGCTGCTAATCTTCGACTCACTTTATTTTCTTTATGGTTATGATTTATAGCTGTTTCTTCTTGGCCTACAGCATCTTTGAGTAAAAGAAGGGTAGAGTTGTCCTTTGAGTGGCTCCTTTCAAGTGTTCTGAGTATACCACTAAAAGGCCCATGTTGTAGAAAGCAAGTCTTTGAACTTTGTGTAAGATTTAAATATTACCCTTTCTAAGCAGGGTCACTGTGTACTGAGGTCTTCTTCATGTTTGAGTTAGTGACGGTTGACTTTCACATGAAGGATGAAGTAGATAACAGCTAAATGTTTTGAATAATGCTTGAACACTTGACTCTTCATGAAGATGCAACTTTCCCCTTTTGAGAGTCTTCCATGATAGAACTTCTCTACTAGGGTTGACGCAAAAGCATTTTCTTCCCTGGTGTAAAAGTTTAGTCCTAAGAACCCTATTTGTTGCCTCCAGCTAGCCCCCCCAAAGACCATTTGGAAGTGACTGTAAGTGTGGGTTATAGCTGCCTGTTTGAATAGGCCTGTTTCTGCTTTGGGATTTGTGCAATACTGACTTGAAACTGTTTCTCCTGGTCCTGTGGTAGCCTTACTCTTATTCTCATGGACTAAACACTGGGGGATGGCTGGCTCTTGGAACACTTCAAACTGTTAAGTGGAAAAGAGTAGTGGGTTTTTTCCTGGATGGGACTTGACTGTGACTCTGATATTATAGCTGCATTCATGAGCTATGAAAAAACTATTTTTGTAGTTTTCATTTTTAACACTTTCCAGCTTTTACTCATTTTGAGGGTTTCAGAGTATGAAGTAAGGCTTCATTCAGGTCATGTGAAAGCACAACTTTTACTGTGACTAATTCTGGTCTGGGAAATCCACCATCTGGAAAGCTGGTTGCATGGCAATGTTGAAAAAAACCCAAATCTTGGAAGTATTTTTGATGCAGGAGTACCCTTGGGCTGATGAGTTGTCCGAAGCTTTGATCTTAGGTGGCTTGAAAGCTGTAAAAGGATCTGAACTCTGCAAGGGAAAAGATAAGATTTTCATGCCTGATTGTCATGTGTGTATGAGCTATCACAGTCCAGTGAGCTAGTTTAAGGTCTGTGGCCAAAGACAGATGGCATGGATTAAAACCAATTCCATTTTTGGATTGGACAATTAAACATGTTATGCTTGTATTAATATTCCTGGCTACAATACAGGCATTGTAGGGGGTTAAGAGGTAGCATTGAAACTTTGCAAAGCAGTCTTAGAACTAGTCAGAAACATTTTTCTGAAGGCTGTTTCAGGATACAGTAGGGCCAAAGCAGTTTTGGAAGCAGCTTTTCAGGAAAAAGACTGGTGACTTTCCTCCATGACCAGTTGTGGTGGCATACACTGCTCAGACATCTATGTCTGGCAGAAATGGGTTATATTGAGAAACTTGAGCTTAGTCTGGTCTGATTATACCTTTTTCCATTGACTCATCTCCTCTATTAGTAATAAAACTGCCCTTAAGTAGTAGCATATATATTTTTAAAGTACCAATTTTCAACTTCTCATAGTAATTCCATATTGTTTTCTGTTGAGATGCAGTTCCTGTCAAGGATGTGGATCATTGTAGTTGTAGATGGCTATTTCAGTTCCATATTAGGAATCCTTGTTTAAGATAGAGTAACAAACATCTGAGTACTTTGAAATGGATGACCTTCCATCTTAATTTAGGTTAACATGTGGTTGGTTGGTTAGTAGACTGGAGGGTGGGTTTTCAGATGCTGATGCTTCCATGTTGGCATTGCAATTACAGCAGGCTGAGCAGGATACCAAAATTTTCTTTAAAGAATTAAATCAAGTTTTGAAACTTGTAAGAATCAGCAGCAGTTAATTTTTTATGATTTTTAACATTTCAGAGCTGAAGGCATTAACTTTTTTTTTTGTTGTTGTTCAGAATTCAAAGAAGCTTTTTCACTATTTGACAAGGATGGTGATGGTACTATAACTACAAAGGAGTTGGGGACAGTGATGCGATCACTTGGTCAAAACCCCACAGAAGCAGAGCTACAGGACATGATCAATGAAGTAGATGCTGATGGTAAGAACTTTACTTATAAGTAATTTAATAAACTGCCTAAACCATGTTTTTCTAACAGAGTAATTATCTTTCAGGCAATGGTACAATTGACTTTCCAGAGTTTCTGACAATGATGGCAAGAAAAATGAAAGATACAGATAGTGAAGAAGAAATTAGAGAAGCGTTCCGTGTGTTTGACAAGGTACTGTAATGTTTACCTGAAATATTTCTGTTAAGAAAAGTTGGTCTGATTCTAATGTGCTTCCTCACAAAACTGAGGGGTATCTGCAGTCCTGTCATAGACAAGCTGTAGGTTGGCCAGTCACCCTAAAGCACAGTCTGCTGTGGTTGTACAGGAGAATCAAATGAGTTGTCAGGATAGAGTGGCACTATTTAAAGTACTGCTTGTTGTGATACTGAAACACTTGCAGATGACTGGCAGGCAAATTGTTTTAAGTATTTAAAATGTTAATATTTTAAATCTTTCATGTAGTCTGTTAAGTAAATTCCTAAAAGAGTCTAAAGTTACTCAGCTTACGCAAGATGTACCTTGGAGCTGAGAACATGGTGTGAGGCCCCTCGGGTGGGGAGGAAAATGTCAGTTGAGTTAGTATACATTGGTACCTCAGTATTCAGTGTCCCAGTGAGTGTGGATATGTAAAAGTTGTCTCTGAAGGCCTTGTGGCTTTGTGCTGGACTCCCATGAAACAGACAAATGAGATAAGTAGCTACTGTTCTTAGAAATAACTACTTGAACCACAGTCACATGATTTAATAGGCATCCATCACCTAAGAAGTTGCAAAAGGTGCTGAATGCGTTGCTGGTGGTATAAAAATGTGCCAGAGCAGGGCACTCCAAGACTACAAGATGATAGTACAATGTCCAAAAATACTAGACAATGTTGAAGATAGGCTTACAGCTCTGATTTACCTTGTGCAAATGCTAGTGGTTAAAGCTGCGTTTACTTCTTAATGTTCAATTTGCTCTGCAGTGTTCCTAAGTTACAGTTAAGTCACTAGGCCTTAGGCAAGTCTATTCCAGTGTTCCTTTTTCTCCTCCCAGGATGGTAACGGTTACATTAGTGCTGCAGAACTCCGTCATGTGATGACAAATCTGGGGGAGAAGCTAACAGATGAAGAAGTTGATGAAATGATTAGGGAAGCAGACATTGATGGTGATGGTCAAGTAAACTATGAAGGTAAGGAGTTATTAACTGATTCTTACTGTATAGCACTTCCCATGCTTGTTCTTGTGTGGGTGCTGATAGCCACACCAAGTTTAAAATAGGGCAGTGTTCAGACAAGTTCGTCTGAACACACAGTGTTCCTTTAAGCTAATGTTCAATTAGTATGTACATTGTGTACCTCTAAATGGGTTTAAGCGTTAATGCTGCCTTTGTGCCAAAGGCAAAAAAGGACTATTCAGCTGTGCAGTGTAAGAATTAACTTCCTCGGCTCAACCGAATGATGTCTAATGACTGTTAGAATAAGCAGGATGTCAGAGATGTGCACGTACTGTTCATACTGTTCTGTTCGCTAATGAATGTTGATCTGACTGTAGGAAGTAACTCATTTGTCATTAATGCTTTTAAAATTACTTACTAATCAAAGGGGGAAGCCTCTAAAACATGCAGAAATTTTTCAAGACCTTCAGAAGATATCTTAAATACATTTACTTCACATAAATCAGCTGCAACAGTAACTTCTATTTCTTGCTTTCTTCCTGACATTGAAACAAATGAAGTCATGCAAGCAGGAGGAGTCCTTTTAGACAGTTGTTTGCAGCTGAGACACAATAAGCTTGTTTTTATTTTAACTTTCTGAACATGTTACAGAAAGTATCTAGGGTATTTTCAGATAATACCTGTGCTTTTCTGAGGTGTAGGTATGCATTCCCTTTGAGGCCTTTTTGGCTGTGGCCTAAGGATAAGCAGTCATCTGTGAGTGAAAAGTCACTTTTATGTACAAGGCTGCTGCTTCATCAGTGTGTTTATGAGAAGACTGTTCAGAGACTGGAACTAGAGGGTCTGTGTCCTTATTTCCAGCTGCTCTTTTGAAACTTGAGCAATCAGTTAACTCTTTTTAGGTTCCTGGTTTCCTGTCCTTATTGTACCTGAAACTATGTTTCAGCGTGATGAATGAAGAATCCCATTTTGTGGGTTTTAACTTAAAATGGGCCATGACTAAGCATGGATTCAGTTGCTTAAAGCCAGCCAGGCAAAATAGTAAGACTTAAACTATTCTGCTTTGGAAAAATGAAAATTCAAACCAACATAGCATCTTGCTTGTACACCTATTTAGTTGATTGTCACTTCAGTGTGATTTGTAGTGATCTCTTAGTCATTCTTGGATATGTCGTCCCCATCTGTAAATCTGTGGGCATAGGAAGGACCCTGTAATGTTTTATCTTGGAAGTAAGGCTGTTTCCCAGTTCCCTAAGGTACCAACTTTTCTAGAAAAGTAGAGGCCTTTTGCCATTAAAAACAGGAGTTTAGATGTGATTGGTGGAAAAGGAGACTGCCTTGAAGATGCTTTTCTGAATGTAACTGAAAACAGTTTTGAAACAGTGTTCACCACTAGTAAGACTACTTCTCAGATCTTGCAGTTCAGATTTTTTTCTCCAAATAACTCATGCCACTCTTTCCTTTTACAGAGTTTGTACAAATGATGACAGCGAAGTGAAGACGTTGTACAGAATGTGTTAAATTTCTTGTACAAAATTGTTTATTTGCCTTTTCTCTGTTTGTAACTTATCTGTAAAAGGTTTTTCCCTTACTGTCAAAAGATTATGCATGTATAGTAATTAGAAGGCCATTCCTCCATGTTTTTCTCCTTTATCTTACTGTCATTGTTCTGATTTTTGGAAAATTGATCTAAGTAACAAATGTTGCATGTGGCTTACTCTGGATATTTAAGCCCTTCTGCACATCTGAAGTTAGATGAAGTTGGTTAACTGAGGGAACATCTGGATTGTCTATTAAAAAAAGTAGCTTTCTTTAGGAGACTTAGGTATGACTGGTGTGACAAGTTACATAAAGTAAGCTAGGGTTTACCATGCATTAGCTGTTCCTTAGTTAAAGCAACATGCTGGTTCTAGTTCTCAAGTACATAAAAGTTTTTTCCACTTTCTGTGATGGGAGGATAAGGACTCTTGCAGCTCAGCTGCAGGATAAAGTGATATGAATAGTGTATCTCCTGTGGCTAATGCACTGTAAAAGTCATTCTCCTAGCTTACTTCGCAGTAACTTGTTTGTGGCCATACCTGTAACATGTTGTTGAAGTGTGGAGTCTTAACGTTGTAGACGATTGACAGTCAACAATATGAAACTTAAGTTGCACTAATGCAAAACGGGTGATTTATCCAGGTACTCGTACACAAGTTTTTTTTGTACTGCTGGTCCTGTGCCAGAAAACATTTTCTCCTCTTGTTACTATGCTTTTTAAACTTTGTTTTAGCCACTTATTTTCAAAAAAATCTGCTTATGGCACGATTTGCCTCAAATCCATTCCAAGTTGTATATTTGTTTTCCAATAAAAAATTACAATTTACCCATACTGTTTCAATGTATCCTTGAATTATTTACAGGAATTGTTCAATGCAGTTGCTGCTCTGTGTTTCAGTATGTAGCAGTTCGGTTTGCTTACGCAATGGATTGGCTGTCTTAAAATAGCTTGGAAGGTGAAAACTTAGTCCTTAAACTCTGGCCCTTAATAGTATTGTTGACTTGAAGAAGCTTTCTTACTAATAGTTTAAAATGTATTTTACAGTCTTGTGTGGAGCTTGGTGCTTCAATAAACTTACCGTAGTGACTGGCTATGCCCACTATCTGTAGACATTGTGAACTGGATGTTGACCTAGTTCAATAGTTGACCTAAAATTAAAATTCCTTGTTCGGACAACTAAACCTGTTTGCTTTCTTTTAATTATTTTGGAGTTTATTCCCTGTCAGCTGCTACATTGGGGTAACTTAGTCTCACACTTGGGCTTTTCTGAAGCTGCCATGTTTGAGTTGCCATTCAGGATGCAGCCAGCTCAGAGTACAGAAGGAAAACATTCTTTTCCTCATTTGTTAATGAGAATTTGTTGAGCATGATTGTGCTTCTAGCACTACTTTTTTGACAAGGTTAAACTTTTTTTTTAAGTGGAAGACAAACCTGTCTTCTACAGCGGACAAATCCAAGAACTCTAAAGAATGCCAGAGGCTGCTCATGCCCATTGCCTCTCTACTCTCCTGGCAACAACTGGCTTGACTGTACATATGCTGTTATGGTTATCTCATTTGGGGATTCTGATGGCCTTTAAACAAAGCATTGGCCGCTGCCTCTGGTTACCATCACTGGACCCAGCAGAGCAGTTACCTAATGTTTTAAGTCATCTTTGATGTACTTATAATTACAGTGAGCATATAAAATTAGGACAGCCATTCAGTCTGAATTCAGGAACACTTAATCAAGTGTTTATGATCACTGATCTTAAAGCTCTGCTTTCTGAGGACTATGAACAGCTCTATTGGTTTTCCAGAGGAGGCTTATCAAAAGTGTTTCAATAGCCAGCATCAAAACTCCTTAGGACTGTTGTTTGTGTGCTGGCAGCCTGATTCAGGAAGCTTATGCAGTCTAAATTTCCTAGTGGTTAGGATTTTCCTTCTACAAAATAAGTGATCAACACTTCCTAGCCAGTCTTCATCCTGTGCTCTTAAGAGCTTTGGGGCAAGACATGCTTCAGATTGCACAGGTTACAGAACCATCAGAACAACCACTTGAGATTCTGAATTGCTGGAGTATTGGAAGTCTCATTTTCATAGGTAAGTAATGCAAACAGGGATCTGACAAGAAGTCTTGGTTTAGCCAGTCTGGTGCCTTGACTTTCAGTAGGCTGGGAATCACGCTCAACTCATTCACTCTGCTATAGCTCAGCATGCATGTGGAAACACCTGAGGTGAAAAGGGGAAGACCCTTCTCCATTATCACAATATCCCAATATTCTGAGTTTGAAGGGACCCAGAAGGATCGTGAAAGACTGCCTTGACCAAGACAATTGGCTTTGGTAAAATGGATGTGTGAAGAATGTGTGAGAAGGCCACTTTTATTTATAGTCACTTCAGCTGCTTCCTGCTTTGGGTGTTTTAGTCACAGGAGTCAAAGCTGCTGGTTTTGTTTAGGGTGAGTGCCCATGTTGCTGTTAGGCAAATGAAATGCCTGATTCCTAGGTCAGCAATCGAAGTCTTACAGCCCTGTTTACTTAATTCTTTAACTGCAGAATGGGAGTGGTTGATTTCAGTAGTTTCTGCTAATGGAAGGATGTCTTCAGTCAGTCACGTGTGGTGGAAGCTAGTGGCACTGGTCATGAACCTTTTGGCTGAGGTGCACATGCAGGTGCTTCTGTGATTGTGAAACAGGCCATGGGTCACTCTAGGCAAATTTCTGGATATGTGTGTGTGTAGGAACACTGAAATTTCAAGTTCAGCTTCTGATAGCTTTACAAGAAGCAATCTATCATCCTGTCAGATACAGTGGAGGTTCTTACGTTCTGTTCCAGCTAAAACAAAAGCCTCTGGCACAGCAGTGCAGTAAAACACCAGTGGTGTTTTAGTCCAAACTGGTCATTGAGGCGGGAGATCTTAGGTCCAAAGACTTCTCCCTTAATGTGTAGGCCTAGGGTGATATCCTACTAATGATCCCTGATGGGAGGGAATTAAGGCAGCCAGATTAATTTTAATAGCACCACTGGTAAGGGGAAATGGGCGTAAATTTGAAAATACTTTCTTGGAACAGGGGAAAACACTTTTTACAGTAAGTGGTAAAATACAAATATGGAATCTCTGTGCAGATTCAAAACCCAGCTGGTGAGGTGCTGGGCAAATGTCTCCAGCAGATCCTGCTTTGAGCAGGGAGTTAGACTAGGTGATCTCAAGAGGTTTGTGCCAAGCTAAATGCTTCTCAGTAAAAGTGCCCCTGCTGGCTTCCTGGGCTTACTGGTGTGTCCAACCCTACCTTCATATGCCCATCCTTCCAGTGGAGGAGGTTACACAGCTATGTGCTGCAGCCTGGTAAGTTCTGGAGTAGGTCTTCAACTCATCCTAGTAGTGTTAGGAATCGCCAGACAGGACTAAGACACTGGGTACCTCAAGGTTGTATGGGAGCTGTCCTGGAAAAACTTCGCTGATGACTTGTGGCTGTGGAGTTTTGATGGGGGAAATACACGGCTGGATGAGGAATAGTAGCTGATTAATTTGCAGCCTCTTAGGATAAGATTTAATAAATTAATGGTAGCTAATGGCTAAAGGAGAAGGTTAGTGAAGATTAAGGGCTTGCTAATAAGATCAGTCTTATTATTTGGATGATACTATAGCTCAGAAAGTAGATGAGCAGGAGTGCAGCTGATGGCCCCACTACAGGCAATGCACACTGGGTGTTTAGACTTTGCACCGTTGGTCTCTTAAAGACTTGTCTCTAAGGGGTAAGGCAGCTGTGTCTGCTACCCTCTCGGATTGGGCCGCTCTTGGAAATTGTTTGCCAGCAACCTGGGCATGACAAGTAGTAAAATTACTGCTTTCTTGCATTTATGTGTGTCACTTCTGTGACTATACTGTGTTTGTTGGACTTGGTCCAGTTAAGAAAAAAACTGGTTTGCTAACTGTTGAGTAACTAAGGGGAGTTCCCATAGTTCAAGATTAATCTCACTGCCAGCCATTTCCAGTGGGGGTGGGTGGGAAATACTAGTGACACTTGAAAATTTCTCCTTCAAACGCTGTTTTTAAAAATGGCTTTTCTATTGAAGCCTTCATGCTGTAATGGACAATTAAGGAAGTTTAATTCAGTTTAAATTATTGACTTTTCAGTTAAAAACATTCAGCTCAACAACTTCTGTAAAACTGAATCTTGAAAAGTAATCTTTTTTTACCAAGTGAGAAGAGCAGGTATTTGAGATGGTAATGTTTATGAACACACTGGGGGATGCAATCTGAGTATAAAGAAAAGAAATGTCATGTTCAGCCAAAAGGGACAATTCTGAAAAAAACTGCATTTTAAACCTATGCTTAACAACTTTAAAAAGGAGTTTGAATCACCTTTGGGACAGAGAAAGAGATGATGGAGAATTCAAGAGAGACCTCTTTTCTATTTATGCCAACATTTATCATGAGTACAGATTTGTGATTGGAATGAGGAGAACTAGCTTGTATCTGCTCCAGTTTCTGGTTTTGACAAAGATTCTCTCCTACAAAAATAGTCATAGCTTGTCTGGTTATGTATTTACTCTGTTTTGGAAGAATTCAGTTGTTGATAGCTGTGTATATGCTAAAAAAAAAAAAAAAGTATTTTTTAGGACTTACAGTAAGTTTGCAAAGAAAAGGTAGAAAAAAATTACTGGAGTAGGGACAGGGACATTTATTGTCCAGTTTCTTCTAAAGACAAGTCTGATGTTGTAGTGTCATCTTCAAATGATGTAAATAGTTTTGAAATTGTTGACTCCCATCTAGCTGCTCCTTAGAAAAATACTTCTTTGGCGTTCTCAGTAAGAACTTTGGAGAAGAGGGCGTTCATTTCAGTGTCCTAAACTTGAGAGTCCTGATACACTCTTCAAGAAATCATGAAAAGATCAACTGGGACACCTTTGGACATAGAAGATTCAGTAAAGTTGACTTTAACAGTAATAGCCTAAAGATGAGGTATATTCCCTGCGCAACTCTGGTTGTGTGATGTGACACAATAACTCTTGGTGACTTCACTGAGAGTTTCAGCTTCAGGCTGTTGAATAGGTCTCCTTTTTACTGAGTGCTGTATGCATGCAGAGTAGCAGATAATTCCCGGCTCTAAGATCTTGCTGTATGAACAGGATGTCATGCAGTGTCGTGTAGCAACTGCACACTGATACTTGGCTTTTTTAGGAGGAGCTGAACAGGAAATAAGGGTGAAAAAAAAGGAGATGGAAAAGAAGGGGGGTGAAGGAATATAAAACTAGGAGAATAGCATGGGAGGAAGACAAAATAAGTTTGATGCAAATGCCAAATAATTGATGCAAGATGAATCCACCACTATTTTCTGAATAATGGCAACACCCTAGGGCTGGAACCCCTACCTTGCTCTTGCAGGGTGTTCTCAAATGGCAAGGGTGGTAGCTGGGTTCATACATTTCTAATGGCCCCCACCGCTGGAATAGAATATTTAGATTGTTCCAGTTGCATCATCCTCATATTGCAGATCAGGCCTTTAGGTAGGCATGTACTTGCTCTGGAGTTAAACTTGCCTATTAGTAAACCAGTACTTTTATCAGTAGTAATTGACACCTTGATCAGCAAACAATACCAGCTCTCCATTCAGTACCCCTCCCTTAGTCATTTAGGTATCGCCGTCTTGTGCTGGCTGGTTCCTTGAGCCAAAGCAAGCTCTCAGAGGTCAGACAGGTATTCCCCTTTCTTCCAGGTCTGACAGGCTCGATGTCTGGATGGTTGCTGACTGTATCATCACAGCAGCATTTCCCTGGTCCTGTTGTACCTTCTTAAAAGGCGCATGCTTTTTGGCAGCCAGAAAAGTGCTACTAATGGCCCTTGAGAGAAGGAATTTCTGCTAGCTTTTTGTGTCTCCAGAATTGCAGGAAAGCTGTCTGTTTCGGGAGTGAGTGCTAATTTATTTTTTAAACAAAGTAGAGAGTTTTTTTCATCCTGCTAAAATACACAGCTCTTGAAATAAAACGGGAAAAAAGAGAATCAGCTCTCTCCCATCTTCCCACTCTGTCATGATTTCTGAACTATTTGCAACCCCCAGGAAGGCTGTGGGGTTTCATGGTTTCCTGTATTTTTAAGGTCTCTAAGATGCTGACTACCGTATTTTTTTTTTTCTATTAAATAACTACTGCGTTTCAAATACTAATTAAACGTGAGGCCTTCAAAAGACCTTTGAAGCTCCCTCTGTCTGAAGTGGAAATCCAGAGTCTTTTATTGCTGCCAAATCAGTCACACAGACTAGGAAAATCATAATTTAAAGTCTATTCTGAAGCTCTATGGTCAGTGTATTCTTTACAGGGATTTAAAAGGTCTTGAATATGCTTAAAAATAAGTCTTTTTACTGGATTAGGATGTGTGACAATTTCCAATAATTTGGAATTGATTCACAAAGCAATGTAATCTGTAATTAGAATTTTTCTGTTTTTTAAAGATGGTAGAATTAAGACACTGCATAATTTATTTGCATTTTCGACTCTGAGAATAGTAGGTATTTTTCCATGGAATTAATATTGGCATTTATTTATATATACATTGCACTTTAAAAAGCTGCCAAGATAAAAAGTATTAGAGGATTGTCTTCTGTTGACTCTCTGAGGAAGTCACCCCACCAGGCAGATTAACAAGCCAGTTTGCAAGTTCCTCTGAAAGCCAAGAGCAAAGGAGCACTTTAGCAACTCTTTTTGTTGTTTTAACCATTCATTGTTCTACCAATAGGAGAAGTTTTCTTCATTTTTGAAATCAACTGTGATGACCAGGCTAATCATGAAGAGAAGTTATGCTTCTCTGCTAGCTTTTCCAACTCTTTCCACCATAGCAGCATAAATGGGTTGATGCTGTGGGGGTTTCTGCAGGCAGTAGCTTCCCTAAAAGCCTTTAAAATCTTTTTGTGGTTCTTTGCTGAGCTTTGGAAGGAATGCTACAAAATAATCTCTTTCTGTCAGCTTTTTCTTTCCCTTGAATTTGTCCATGTTCTGCCTTTCCCTAAGGAAGCATTAGCTAAGGAGACCCATCTGCACCTACCCTGAAGAAATCTTCATGTGATCCAAACTGGAGATCCCTAAATTGCCATGCTGTAGATTCATCATTTATCTTGCATAAATTACACTTGAACGTGGGTGTTATTGCCAAGATTCTGATAAATTCTCTTTGGCTATTGAAGAGATGCATAAAATGCTTTTGCTGTTTTTCTCTGCTTAAAAAGTATCTTTACTACACAAGCAATGAAATTTTAGAAAACAGGGAAAGTGGTTCATATGCATGGTCCTCGCTTTCTTGGCTGCCTCTGTCTGAAGATAAGTTTGCTTCCATGTTAGCAGTTAGAAAATAATTAAAATCAATCATTTGCTTGTGAAGCAGATTGGAAGTATCAATCCTGAGACCTTATTCCTCATCTGCATCTGAGAGAAAAGTACCTCCTTGCATTCTGTCTGTGAAGTGTAGGCAAGCAGCTATTGTGGTAATTTGCTGAACAGTCTTAAGCAAACTGGGAATTTTCAGAGAACATCTGATGGAATTAAATTTTCTATCAGAAGCATGGGAAAAATGCACCCAATATTCAAACGTGTACATTTATGTTTTCAGCCCTCTTCCAGCCTTCTCTTCTACGCCTAGCCAAAGTAGCTTCTTTTTGCCGAAAGTGCTGGTAGTTATGTCCATTCACTGTTAGCTTAGGAGGATGAAAAGAGTCACATAAATGGTATCCTCTGCTTGAGTTGGGCCTCTTTTCCTCAAAGGGGAAGGGCCAATCATCCCAAGGGGCAAAATTTCACTGCTGAGCTAGTACAACTCTGGGAAACACTAGCCTCTTCAGACAAGAGGCTTCTCTTAGCTTTTAAACATGTCCATAGCTCTGGATTGTTTTGCTAGCCCAATAATTTTCATAAGAATCTATTTATAATTTCACTGATGAAACAATTAGGATGCAGTATTGGCTTGTGCTTTCATCAGTCTTTGACTAAATTATAATTAAAATAAAGACAAATTGAGAGTTTCCATTTCCAGTCTGCGTTCCGAGAATAAACTACACAAGAAACTCAATTTACCTGCTCAATCAGCCAATGCTAACAGTAGTTATGGAATGTGAGATTGCCTTCAAGAAGCCCAACTCAACAAGTGAAGCCCTCACAGCTTCAAAGGAGAAGGCAAAGGAAGGTTGTCTATCTATCTGTAAACCACAAGCTCATATCTTGCTACTAAGTGCTTCTGTGTGCTTTCTTCCTATTTTTGGAGGTATGACAGGGAAAATGCTAGCAGCATACTTGTTTATAAAAACACCCTGAAGAAATCCCAGCACCTTATGTCTTAAAGGCAAGGTAAGTGTTTATATACATGTGAGAGAGAGAAACAATAGCTGTGGCTCACTTTCAGAGTATAAGTGGGAGGAGGCTCTAGGAATTATTTTGATGCTAGTATATGACCTGTAATGTCTGCTTCATCTGAGATTTAAAATCTGTTCCTCAGAATATTTTGCTTTTGTGCTTTCACAATTTTCATGTATAAGAAGTAGGTTGGTTGGGTTTTTTAATTACCCCAGGAAGACATTTGAGTGTTGTAATTAAAGGTATGCATTTTTGCATATTTTTCCTATTTCGTCTGTTCTCACCACCAGTCTCCCCTTTGTGGATGCAAGCAATCCCCAAATAACCCTACATCTTTACCTTTTGAATTTTTGTGAAAAGCACAGCCATTGCTGCTCCTCCATCCTCTTGATCTTATTTTCTATTCGAAACACAGAGCTGGTGTGTTTAATTGTTCTATGAACTCCAGCAATTCTGACCTTTTTGGGTCCACAGTCATTCTTGTGAAATAACTCATTTTGCCAACAAACAGTGCTTTTAAAACTCTACTGTTCAAAAGCTGACTATCCTTGCAGACAGTACTTTTTGTCCTGAATCTCTGTGCTTGAGATAGCCTCCTGTGTTCCCTACACTGTCTAGTGTGACAGATACCCAGCAAAAGAGCTCTTCATCTCTTGAAGAAAGATTTTACCTCTTCAGTGAAGCTTAGAAGGGTGCTCAAGGCACCTACTGAAGATGGTTGAATACAGCCAACGTGAACCTGTTGCCATGCAGAAAACCGCCCCAGTTCCCATCCTTAGTGTTGCTCATGATATGTGTATATTCTAATTCACTCATCATGGGGAGGGTCTATCTCCTCTGTTAACTTGCAGACTCAAAGTAGATCCTAGCAAGGAAATTCTTTTCCAGGCTTACTTCCTCTTTGGCACAGCACAGCAATCTCAGTAATGTAAAGGAGACAAAAACAAAAGTGGCATATGAATTTTGCGCCATTCAGTCAATATACCCACAGCAATAAATCTGACAGTCTCAGCTCAATTTAAATTAATTTACCAAAGAGGTTTTTGGCTATTTGCCATTTATAATTCTTCTATTTTTGTTTGAAGACATAAGTCTTCATTTTTATCTTAAAGTGTTTATTTCCCCCCAAACATCCTCTATAGAGCAGTTTTGTGCAATTATTTAATTAGTGCTTTAGAAAATCATTGGAGCCTTAGCTTTATGGGGAGCTGTGTTTAAGCAGGATCAGAACCTTGAAAGATACCAGTGTGAAAGGAGAGGCTATACTTGTGAGCTAGTTTCTACCTTCAGTTCCACCATATTGCTCTTCTCTCATCATGTGGAAGTCTGGGAAGAATCAGTAGATTTGAGGTCTTGTCATCCTCCTGTCTGTGCTGACTTTTTCTTCCAGGGTATTAGCAGTACACCAGGACATTAAGCCCTCAGCTGTTTTCCAGCTCCCAGATTTGCATGCAAGTAAATCAGATGAAAATTATGTGATAGGAAAACTGATTTATGTATTTCAGCATTGAAGGACAGCTGTGATTCCCATTTATATGCTTCAACTAAAGTCCACTGCAGTCTCCTTTTGATTTCAGTGGTATCTGGATCAAGCCCTCAGTCTTGACCATCTATGGGGTAGAATATGCTTAATTTCATCCCCATTTAATACAGCAATTAAGTGTGTGATTAACTTGAGAAAGAGGTTGAAGCCTGTGCTAAAAGTCAGGCATGAACTTTGCTGAACTGGGACTTAAATACTAATTTATTTTAGAGGCTATCCTCACTCAATATCCAGAAAATAGGGCTTCTGCTTCTGAGACACACAGCTTTGGTAGATATTGCTGTGGATACAGATCTTTCCAGACCAAAGCTTTCTAAAATCCAGCCATTTTGAAGAAAAATATTCTGGCTTGTTTGTGCCCTGTCATGTTCACAGGTCCTTAATTTTACAGTAAATTTGGCTACACTGCCTGAGCGTATTCATAATGAAAACCAGTTATTTTGAAGTAAAAACTGGTAGAAATTATTGACAAAACAGAAACAGTGTCAACAATGCCTCAACTCACCATAATTGCTTCTTCTTCAGTCCAGGTGGTTTGTTTTGTTCTGCAGTCCTGAGGACCTCAAAAATTTACTTCACTGAGTACTATGCAAATGAATATTTCCACTAATAAAATATGCATGGCCATCTGAAATGTAAAACATGTACATAAATTGCCATGTGTTGGCTGAGGCATAAGAACTCTGTGTGTGACCTGAGCTCATGAGAAGTAATTCAAATCAACTTAAGCAGTAGCTGGGCTGTTGGTGATCCAGAGAGCTATGAGGGGCTGCCTTATTTAAATAAACTTGAACTTGCCAGAGACCAGAGGCACTGCTAAACAAGATCCAATTAATATCTCCATGGTGGCCTATGAAGTTACCTCCCACAGTTACTGAGTCTACTCCTGCCTTGGAAGTTGCCTCTTTCCACAGCAAAGCTAGCAGAACAGAAGGTGTGCCCCACCCCAGGTCCTTTATTGCCACTGTCGGCTTCTTGCTTTAAACTGCAGGTGGAGTGAAATTTAAGCTTAAACCAACAGACTTCACACGGAAGTTGTTGAGGCACTGATTATATTCTCTTGACTTCACTGTGAGCATGGCAACCACAAATATGGTGTACTAACTCCTTAAATTATTGCAAAAAGGTGTGATAAGCTCATCTATTAATACCCTAACAATCAACAGCAGCTTCATCTCAGCTGGTGTGGGAGGTCCTGTTACTCTCATGCTATAGTCTTGTGGCTCTTGTACTCTGGCACACCAGGCATTGGTCTTTTAAGCACAGCTTGCAAAGAACTGCATTGCAGTAGTTGTCTTTTTAATGGCAATGAGATGGCTGCCAAAAAAAAGGCAACACATCAGCTCATATTTATAGGATTTACAGCCAAAATATCTTCAGGTGGCTATAAAACACCTTAGCTTTCTTTTTGTGCCTGTTCAATCTTGAAGGTCCTTTCTGGTATGCATAGTGAAAAGCAATATGTGTTAAGCATCCTCTAAAAAATAGACAAACAATATTTTATTTCTTCCCTTGTAAGGGTTTAAAAGAACTAAGAGCATCTGCCAGATTTACAAGGAGGTGTGTTTTGGCGGTGTGGCCGAGATGAATTCAGATTGTAGATGAGCCAAAGGATGAATATTTCTGCTGCTGAAAACAGGAGTGAGTTCATTGGATGCATATCAGGTCTATGTGGCAGGAAAAAAAATGATCTGTAAAATTTCCCTCTTGCTTAAATTACAATTCCATAAAATTTAAAATGCCTCCAGCCCTTTCAGTATTGAGGCCAACTCTAATCGCTTCAGTAGTAGCATGGCTTCTCTGGCCTCTGTAATACAATTCCTGATTTACTGCAAGAGCTCAAGTTCAAGGCCATTGCAGATCCATTTTACTACTTCATTCAATTGATTCTGTGTGTTGTTTATTAAATTGTCATCTATCGCTGCACAGGCAATACCAACCTCTGTAACTATACTTCCCATCTGTGGGTTTGGCACCCCACTGAATATCCCTCTAGTCACACTCTTCCCAGTAAAGGGAAAAAAAGCACCCAAATCTGCAGCTTGATGTATTTTCACTGAAGAATGCTCAAGTTACCCTACCACTGGAGTGTTACAGAAGGAGCAGTCGCTTCTGACAGAGAGACTGGGATTTAAAAGCAGGTGTCTTCAGTTTACCTGACTGAATCTGCTAAATTGAAAATGCAAGTATGACTGCAGTCTCTTCTTCCAGCAGATCTAGATGATGGGCCGTGCTGAGCAGCTGGAAAATGGCAAAGTCTCCAGTTGTTACTATGCCTCACAAAATGGACATCTGTTGTGGGCCGAGCTAGGCACCAACAGGAATCCCTACATGATCTTCTGCAGGAAGGCTGAGGCTTTCTCTGCGTACATCCCAAGCAGGTGCGTGCTCCACGCTGGAGAGAAGCCAAGCAGGCATGTTAGGGGGGCAATAAGAATGAGTCAATACTCCCAGCCTCCCAGCAGGCTTACTAGGTCAGGTTTGGCACTTTCCTACTGAGAGCTAGGCTCCTGGCTCCAAGTGGCTCATCTCCAGGAGACACAGCTCAGCAGCGCCAGTGTGTGACACAGGTAGGATTGGTGGAAGAGATGGTCAAAACACAGTGTAACAAAGCATCTCACCTCCCACACCCCAGAACACTGTAGACTGTACATCCAAGGAGCTTCATTCCCCTCATTCCCTTCATTGGAATGATAGGCACCTACCTATCTCAGTGTTGTGAACATCAGCATTTCATTTTGCTTTTAGGTATGGCATTATCAGCGTTATAACATCCAAAATGACACTAAATATGGATGTGTTATTTTGGATCTTCCAGTAGGACAAGAATTTGACTTTTTAAAAAATCGTGTTTTGTTAGGAAATGTGTTCAGGGGTCTATTAATCTCTACAGCTGACACTCAAGGCCGTCTGTGCAGCGATTTGTTACAACACCACTAAACCTGGCAATTTAATTATGGGATACCAGTTCTTTCTTCTCTGTTGTGAAGTGAACATAGTCATCGCTTGTTTCTATTTTTGCATGAAAATGATTCATAATGTAGAATGTACTGTACTACAAAAGGGATGGAAGAAAATAGTTCCATGATACATGTTGGGAGACAGAAGCAATGGCTTGCTGCTGTGATTCACGCTTGCACAGCCCAGGCATTCCAAAAATGGTTTTCTTCACAATTAGCCACAAAATCTGTAAACCATAAAAGGAAAACCATCAGTTTAACAGCAAGTGATTCCGGCTGGCTGCTTGAAATAAAGGAAGGTGATAATTCATGGAGCGAGTGAAATGTCAAAACTTACTGGACATTTTCTCCTAATTAACTTTCTAATCAGGCAGCCCACACTGGCGGTCTTTGCTCTGAAACTGAAAAGACTTACTGTGCTTCAAAGATTGATATGGTCTGATGAGAACTAGTCCCTGATACTTATTAATGGTGTGTCTGTGGCACAGTGCCCTCGGTGCAGCCACTTGTTGAGGACAGGGGCACGTAGGGGATTGGCTGAGCTGCAGTCCTGCTCCCCTGGACAGCTGAGGGGCTGCTGCCCACATATTCCCTGTGGAACAGACTTGGCAGAGCGAAGGCAGTGAGTAGGCTGAGTCCTGGCAGATTGCTCCTCCCCCAGCACAACAAAAAAGTGAAAACAACACTGCTGAGAGCACTCAGCTGGATGTCAGCTGAAATATGAAAATGTGGGTGTTGCTTCCCTCAACAAGCCTTTTTGCATTTTTGGGACCTCCTCAAGCTTGGCATAACTAGGTATGCCTCAAGGACAGCATGCTCCTTCCAAGGTTTTTTATTATGAGGTCTGAGGATCTCTCATCTTTGACTAGGAGAATGAGACAGGGTGAACTGGAGCCATAGCTAACAATGCCCCTCTTACAATTTATATGCAGAATATTTATTAACACATAGATCCTGAGAGCTACTATGTACTTGGGAATGACTCTGGGAAAACATATATGCACAACCATTACTACAGAAGCAAGGAAATTTATTACAGCTGCGAATGAACTTTTAAAAACCAGAATCAGTAGTAATAATGCTTGTGTATGTTCTACCCTGTGTCTATCAGCCATGGTCTTGGCTGTATTTCTTACAGTAGACAGAGAGCCCTTTTACTTTTTTGGCCTGAATCTATTTGCTGATGAACAATCTTAAGGTGCCAGTAATTTCTAGATATCTGATGAAAAGTTGTTTTTTTTTTACCCTGGGTTATCTATGCCTTGCCATATTTATAATTCTAGATACAATAGTATTTTTGAGAAAAAAATAAGCATCAGTTAAGTTCTTCAGTGTGTACTTGAAAGTACAGCAAAGGATTGTATTAATATCAATTATCATGGGACAGATGCTCTCATTTAAGTAAAAGCTAACCTTTTACTTGAAAATCCTTTAGGATCTCATTAACTGCTCTGTGTCAGGTACGCTATTTTGGTAGGAGAGCCATTCTGAGTAAACAACTCCTTAAATGAGTTACAGATGCTGATATTATACAATAATTTGCAGCAAACTATCTCTAACACCTCTGAAGTTGTATTTGAAGTATTGGAATTTCAGCCAGAATCTGGAGTGCTTTATGGACAAACTAGAGCTGCTTGGCTGCTGATTCGGAGAACACCTTTACACATTATGTTTATTTTTCTGTGTAGCTGTTTTGTGCCAGAAATGTTCTCATTTGACCTCAAGCTAACAAGTAGTTATAAATGGCATCTGTGCTGAGGTTTTTGATCATATACCCTTAGTAATCTCATAAGTAACTGCTCCCCTTCTGAATTTCGTCACCATCACCCTCATCATCATCATAATGACACAAATGGATGAACTAGTGCAGTGCCACTAAGTGTGGGGGCTAGATTTTCAATTTCATAAATGCATATCAACATCCTGGGAATGGCTTAAAATACAGTTATGGTCAGGAAAAGGATTTTGTAAAAGCAATGACTCTGTGTTCTATATTAATTCTGAATTATAAACATAGCAGAATATACACAAGTCCTACTTTCCAGATGTTTTTCTTTATCCTGGTATTAACTGTCAGGAGAAAGCTCTGTGCTATTAGCAATCTTAGGTCTATTTCTAGATGTCAGCTGCTGCACATATAAAAATTTTTATTTGATACTTCAACATTTCCATTATTCTATTAATTACCCCATCCCCCCCAACCAGTCTTTTAACAGTCATCATCTCAAGAGTCTGTGGCTGTCAGGATTAAGGGCTCCTGGGATTTCTCTCTGGGGTCCTGACTGTGTCAGGAAAGGCCTTTCCCACTTATCACCAATCACCTTTACTTAATCATCCCCAAGTCAAATTTGCCAAACTTATAAATCAAGGGCCCGATCTTTTGTTAGCTCTAATTCAAGAAAGATCACAGTACTCTGTGGTTTAGCTCAGTGAGAAGTATCATGGTTCTCCAAAGACCAGTTTGATTAAGCTTTTCCCCTTCCCTCCTGCTCTTCACGGGAAGCTTAACCAGGTCCCTGGTCTCAGGATGGCCCTGCAGCTGCTGCTGAGGGTCAGATCAGTGCTGCCCAAGCAGCTCGGGCTGCTCCCACCCAGCAGGGACAGGCTGCAGCTCGAGTGTTCAGCTATGACTGTCTTGCTTGTAAAGCTTCTGCCTCAAGTGCTCCAGTCCCTTTCTGCCAGGCTCTGAAGCTTGTTTTTTGTAGTGCTTGGTCACTGCACTGTTTGTTTTGCACTTGAGTGGCATCCTGGCCTGTGGATTATGTCCATAGCTGTCTTCCCTCAGTAGCTCTGCTGCTTGCTTTCCCCAGCACACCAGAAACTTGAGTTTCTGAAGCAGGAAACCTTGCTCTTCCTTGTTCCAAAAGCAGAAAGTAATCTCCCCCTTGACCTTGTCTGACCATTTGGCCTTTTCTTTGACGAAGGAGAAAACATGCATAATTTACAAACCATTCCCACGTGGCATAACAACATCCAGCTAGAAGGATTTGTTCCTATCTCCCTCCAGGAGACCAGGATATTTGAATATGCCAAATGTATATAGAAATGTCTCTGCAAGCATAGGAGAACCATGGCAAGCCTTGCCACTTCTCCGGGAGGCTGCTGCAAGCCTGTTTCAATTGGTGGTTATTGGGTGTGGTAAGGAGGTGCTTGTAACTTCTTTCTTACTTCTCTTTTGAAGCACACATGATAGCATGTATTAATTATAGATATTATTAACCAGCAGCAATCGAATCCTTGTCCTGGAATCCCATCAATGAAGCAGTTGTAGAATTTGTAGCAGTATTTGCAATGGCAGGGTGCAGCATATGCTGACTAGCTTGTAGGTTGGCACATACTCTACCTACTTCCACAGCCATCTGAGGTCAAAATGCTTCAAGAGCCAAGAGAAATCTATTAATATCATTCTAAGTGTCATGGCTGAGGTCCAGGTAAGGAGAGCCTAAAAAAGGTATCTTTAGAGAAGCAAAATTCACTATTTCCCATCTATATTATGACAACCAATAATCCGCTTTTATGGGCAGTCATTAAACGGTCACTGAATCAGTATCAGTGGGGTTTATCTGCCATAGTGATGGTGTCTGTGAGATCTGCCAAAACCGTGGTCTGTTTTGGAGAGCTGACTTTTCAGAATGATTTTCATTCATAAACCTGCTTTCTTTTGTCACCTGCAACCTCTGCCACTCTTTTTCCTTGTTGGTCATTCTTTTTTCCTCTTCTCTGTCTTGTCCATAGGATTGTACTTAGCCTCCTACCCACTTTTATTTCAAACATACCAACTTTGATCTAGCTGGTCTTTTATTCTAGCTGACCAACATGAGAAAAATTATGACACAAAAGCTAGGGGAAATGCTGCTGAAGTTTAAGAAAGAAATCCAGTAAGCTCCCTTCTTCTATAATTACTTATTGTATTTTGTGTTTACTATTTGTCATAGGGTTGATCTTTAGGATACAGGATTCTAAACTTCCCATCCTAGATGACAGGAGTATTTGATGGCACATTCATTTATTCAGGATGATGAAGGCTAATTCTTTGTTAGACTGCAAAGGAAAGAAAGACATGAAGTTTTTTTTACTATGCATCTCACAATATTTTATATTTAAATGGGATTTATGTGGTTTATGAATTGGCCTTAAATCATCTGCATGCTGTCACTAAGCATTTTCTTAACAGCTCTTTCCCTTAGTTAATTACTTATCAAATGTCAAAATGTGATGGCTGAGTGAAATGTCCTGTTATCTGAACAAACCCTAACTTCACAATCATTTTCTGTAGACAAACAAAATTAAGTGCTACATGAAAAATCACAAGACATTGTGACTGCACAAAAGCTTCATTTTTATGCCTGACTAAACCTGACAATCAAAAAATAAGGGAGAGGAGCAGGAAGAATTAATAAATATACATTGTCCTACCTAATGGTGGTGAACAGGCTCAGGCTGGACCACAGCTCTTAAAGACCAAGTTGTGGGATTTTTTTAATGGAAACAAATGTGAAATCCTTTTATGGAACATTATAATTCAAAATTGGCTGGTGGAAGTTGTTGGGGTTTTTTTCATTTGTTTTTTGAGAGGAGTATTCCAAAATCTGCTAATATACAACAAAATGTATGTTTTCATTCAAGATGGGACTAATAACCTGAAACTTCTGAAGAAGCAGGTATAGTTGTAATAACTGATCAGCATTACCTATATCTGCTGTGGTTATAAAATTACTATTTGAGTTTGGTTTGGAACAGGGTTGAGGATTGAATTATCTGTTCAAAAATGTAGGCTTCATCTCATTCCCAGTAAAAAAAAATCATAGCCACTAGAAAAAAACATAAATACAAAGAAAATGTATTGCATAATATGCTAAGGCTATTTTAGTGTGCTTTTCCTCTTCACAGAGTTGCTATGTATTTTCTTAATGGCAGAGATCAACTTCCAAATATATCTAGGAATGCCTTTTCTGGATTGCTTTTGATTGCTCCGATTGCAGCAATTTCAAGTTTGGGCTTAAAAGGAAGTAAGCATATATAGAGGAAATCTTGAGTTATGGCGTCGTTTGCTGTCAATGTCTACAAACGAGTGTAAGGATTGGGCTTCAGTTTCATGTTGGGAGGAACTTCCCTAAATAATGTTCCTTGTTAGTTCTCATCTAACCCTGAAATGACAGGAGATGCGAAAATAACATGAGAGTTTTATACCAGCGTCTATCAAGTCTAATCAAAAATAAGCCTTTAATGTGTCACTGACAAAAAAAAAAGCGAGGCCAGAATCCTGTTATATATACAAAAGTACTTTAACTCCATAGGATGAGTCTACATTTATTTTAAACCTTGCAGTTATTTCTGTGAATGAAGAGTGGGGATCAGAGCATCTCAAGAATGAAATATCTGTTTGTTGCTCTGCTCTGGAAAGTGTAGCACTCATTTCCACATCTAGAGCCCACCAGTGGAAAAGCTCTAGGGAAAGGAGCAGAAAACCCTGGCTGAGCCCTGCAGCAGCTCGAGCTGTCCAGTGCATGAAGGCAGGAGGACTATGGTAAAAAAAGATGACAGGGAGTATTTTGCTCTGAGGACTGGAAAAGAATGTACCAGCATGTGCTGCCTTACTCTGGGACTGTGTTAACTCACAAAATGTGAGGATGACTCCCTGAAGAGGGAAAAGCAAAGAAGTAATATAGACAAGGGGTTATATCCCTACCAAGCATTCACAACACCAAGCAGGGGAAACTGAGGCAAACTGACGTTGCTCACAGTGCTGTGAGCAGCCATGTTTCCAATCTATACAAAAACAGGAGCTTATTTAGCACTCTTCTGTTAGTCCTTTTCCCTCCCTTTGCTTGTTAGGAGGGAGGTATGGCCTGTCCTAGGAGTTCAGGGAAGATACTTTTTTTCCAATACCTTGAGCAAAAGAAAATCTTCCTCCTTTTTGTCGCTAATTATGCCTAAGAAAAGAGTTGCATCTACTGTTTATAAGAAACAAGTTATTCTGTGCAATCTGAATGCAGTCTTAACAGTAATGAAATATTTAAAAATTAGCTGGTAGTGATGCACTGGAAGATAATGGCGTTCTCAGCTTCTTGTTGACATTACAGCATCCATATGTAATGTTTTATAATGTGTTTGCTGCGACATTGACAAGATTATCTGCATCAATTAAAATGAGTGTTAATTTATAATCAGCTGTGATTGGAATACTGTTCCATGGCATTGAGTTATTCACAACAATAAGTGTTCCATTAATCAATCCAAGAGACTAAAGGACAGGGTTTTAAAAAAAAATTAGCTGCCTAGAAGTGCTAATGATGTTCTTAGGCAATTTTTTCTTCTTAAATTCAGGTATTTCTTCAAAATACCAGCTTACTTTGAAACCAGTACTAGTAAGAAGTTTCTTCCTTGTACATTGCTTTCTTTAAAAGTGCTTGCATCAATGAAAATACTATAAATAGTATGAAGGGCTTAAATATTAAGACAGTTTTAAAAAGATCTATCTGGAAATAGGAGAGACCCCTGAACTAACTGTCTCCTTTTAGTCCAGGAAGTGATAATTTGGCACATACACTGCAGGATGTTTTTCCTTGGTTACGTGCTCATTGTCTGAGCCACACCGAGGATGTGCATGCAGGATGTGCAACACATTGCAAAGCCAGGCTGCTAAAACTGGCCCTGTGAAGTGAAAGTTCCTCATCAGCATCAATGCTCATTCTGCATTGCTTGATTGGGGTGATCTGGTGCTTTTCAAGAGCTATTATGCATGCTGTTTGTTTAAAAAATCGAAGCAGCAACGAACTTTCAGTGCATTGGGATGATTCACATCACAGCTACTGGGGCTCAAAATATTGTGAGCTACATATGGTAAGGAATACACTTTAAAGGCATTTATCTAACTCCAAGTCTTTTGTTGTTGATGGGCAATGTAAGGTCTGTGAGTCACCTACCTCGCTTAATCACTGTGGCTAATTGGAGAAAAGAAACTCCCCATGGAAGCTGTTGTGTAATGTTGATTTTAATAGGTCCTTGCCCAAGCCTACCCTTTTGTATGATGTGAGGGCTATCCCCTTGAATCTCTGCCTCCTGAATAACCCCAGTGACTTCATTGTGAGTGAAGCACGGAGTGTTGTGAAAGCCTGACTCCACCAAAGCCAGTGGTGAAACTGCATTGCATGCAGTGAGGACAAGATCTCACCTGCAAGGTCTCTCTCTGCTCAGCTCTGCCAGCTGAGAGATGAGAATCATGGGGCCAGTGTCCTCTCATGTCCTCACTATGTGAACAGGGTGAAATGTTTGCCAGACATGCTGGTACTGGTCTTGAACGCAAAGGTACTTATTTATTTCTTTGAGTCTCAGGTGCTTTGTGTTCGCTTTTATGCAATCTGTCTTTTTTATGTCTCAGGCTGAATCCTTCTTTCAACCAAGTATTTCCACAAAGTCAGTGTGAGTTCCAATCCCTGCTTCAGATCTGGCAATGTAGGAAGAAAATCTTGCAGTCACTGAACTGATGTGCAGAGGTGCCGAGTCTTGCCTGGCTGGCTGTCCCCTGGACAGTGAGGGGAGCTGTGTGTGCCTCCTGGGAGGGCTGGCATTGATGTGGCAGAGCAGCACCCGGGGCAGGATCCCTGCTGCAGCTCACTTGTAAAATCGGCCTCGCAGTGTTGTGACTCAGCTGGTTTTATTTGTGGCAGAAACATAAACGTCTGGGCTACAGGGCAGGAGCTGCACAAAAAGCTTTGTTCAGCAAGCTTAGGAACCCAAAGAGGCCACAGTGCTCAGCTGCATAAGTCCCTGAGTAAATTTAATTTAATTCAGATTTTACTCCTAGCAGGGGCTGTTCATCCCCTCTGTAAATGAAGACATCTTATTTGGGTAGCCAGCATGGTTTTAAGAATAGATCCCCAGGTTACAAAATTTTGTTTATTTATTTTATTTACTATGTTGGACTCCCATGCAAATTGCAACACAGAGCAGGGGGGGAAATACAACATCTGGTCAGGTTTTATAGCTTCTACTCTAATGCATCGTGGCAAATCCTTTTAGGTAAGCTGTGCAAAAACATCATCACTTCTGCTTAATTATAAATCTGTTGCATATCATTTTGGGTTTTGAAAATGAATATGGATAAAGAGACTTACCTCTAATCTATATTGATCTCTATCAAGAGATGATCAGATTATGAACTTAAACCATCCAGTTCTATTCCAGTGCATTTCCCATCTGTACAGAAATGGAAAAATGTTTACTGTAATTAAGACCTAACACTTCAAATAAACAATTATGGTGGTGAGAGATAGAAAAAAACCCAGTAACAAGCAAAATCACATGTGAGAAATGTCACTATGTATTGCCAAGGTCAGTTGACACCACAATACAGAAGGCAGGAAATGCCCCCAGTCAGTTTGAGTAATGGGTGTGCTCTTCCTCTTGGCAAAATGCATAAAGGTGAGGGTATTGCTTAACATCTACATGCTTCAGTTTTGTCTCCTCCAAAATGGGGATAATAGCTTTCCAAAATGTATCGGAGAACACTGGTTTGTTTTTATGCTAATACTGTATTAGTCACAAGAAACAATCACTCATCTTCCAGGTCTATCACTGCATTGGGAAAGACACACAATTAGCATGCTGGGGAAGTGATAAAATCCAAACATATGAGAGTCAAAAAGGCAAATGATACCCATCATAAGCTGCAAAGGCCAAGAAGGCATTAACCTCTGTCTCTTGTGCAAAGATCTTTGCTGACTTAGGTTTATAAGTATCACAACATCTTGAAATGGTACCTTGAATTTTCTGTCTGCCAAGAAAGTATTTACTGTGTTTAGTAATCAATATATTGGTGGACTAGTATATGACCTGGTTGGCACTTGTGAGTCCTGTAATCTGTCACTCTTGTCTCCCTAGATTTGGAGAAAAAAGATCTCTATTTCCTCTACCTTCTACTCCTCATCACTTGTCTGATGTAACTTCTTTGTGAAGTATCTGAACAAACAACTTGATTAACGTGACGACCATAGGGATATACATCCAGAGATGACAAATCTCAGTGACTTTAGCCAGCTGTGAGAAGGAAACATGAACAGGGAGGAGACTGCTTTCAGCCTAGCCAAGGTAAACCAAGACTTCCTCTTCAGTTATGACTTGAATTCTCACCAGTGTCTGGATACTCGACGTAGCCCTGGGACCATTAGCATGTGCTGTACTCCTTCCAGACCTCTGAATAGCCTTTCCTTTGAGGAATGTATTTAGAAAACTGCAAAACACAACAAGATGATTCTCCAGAAAGAGAATCATCAAAGTACATTTATTTCTTCCCTGGAGAAGAAAATATATACACAGCTCTATTTTATTCTTAATTTCTGAAGAATCAGGAGATCATTGTCTTATTTCAATGTCCTATTCCAAATACATTCTGTTTTACAATCCTATAAAATACAAAATAACATGAAAAATCCTTATATGCTTATATTGTTATAGAAATATTATATGTAAAACTTTGTACATTTAAAGCCAAACAGTTTAAAAAGAAATCCAGTGTCATTTATTTGTGCTTGCTTATTTGCATTACATTTCGGCTTGGTTAATACTAATTAGATGGTTTATAATTATTTCACATTGAATTTCTCTGCAGGATCCCTCTGCACCAGCACAGCTCTTCGGTGGTTCCCTTCAGGTTCACTGGTTGCAAATCCTGTGGGGAGAAAATTTATTTCTTTGTTGGAAGACAAAATTTAGTTCAGAATTTGTTTAAATTGCTGCTGTCTGCCGATCAATCCTGGGCTTTATCATGGACTCATTAACATGTCAGCCCTGATACTGTAATGGATGCTTTGGCAAACCTCAGATCTGGCTTGGAAATCCCTGTAACACCAAAGAATTAAATCCCAGACTCACTGAGTGCCAGGAGTGAGGAATAAGTAAAAGTAACTAAGGTTAAAATTATAAGTAACTGAAGTAAGAGTCTGGATGTACTGACTTAGCCAAGAGCCCAGGAATCCCAAACTGGCACACGGCTCATGTTCAGGGATTGACTTGTGTCCCATTGGCACAGCGCATGCCATGGCCCCATCACTAGCTCCACTAAGGACATGACAAATGGGGGCTTGCTTTTTAAAATGAGTCCTCTCTCACCCTGTGCCTCTTACTGAGACCTTGATTTTGCAGAGGTTGGTGCCCACACTTCCCTCAAAGAGCGCGAGTCATGAATCAGAAACAGGATCATGTGTTCAATGAGCAAGATCCAGAGCTCTTCCTGAACATGTTCTACTGGACTTTCTGTTTGTTGGAGGCAGCGTGGCTCAGCAGACCACTCACTGGGGCCTGAAGAGCTGTGGAGACCATGGGCAAGTAGTTTCATCTTTTTGTGATTTTGGCTTCTCTACACATCTGTAGAGATAATGACCTCTTGTCTCTGATGACTGCTTTGGAGGTCACAATGACAATGGCTACTCAAGGCATTCATCATGGAGCTAGACATGGCACAAGAGAGGCTGGGCTCTTGTTTTGATCTTTCAGACCCTTTTCCACCATAGTATTCTTAAAGGAAGTCCTTCTCTAACAGCCCTGGAAGTTCATCACTCATTATTCCCTCTTTTATCTGATACTTCTTGGTTTTGATTTGTATGGGCAACACCAGGGCCTGGGAGCTCTGCACCCACAAGATGGTTTCCCAAGCAGCCATGAACTGTTGCAGGCTGGGGTCGGGAGCACATCATCTTCATCAACTTGCAAAACAGCATCAGCAATACAAGGAGGAAGGCAATGCTGCCTCTCTCCAGACATGATTTCTCACCTGGGGGAACCTAGGAGTGGGCTCAGAGAACTGCAAATGAAGAAGGAGTTGTAGGCCATGCAACTAAGAGGAAGAAAAAATATTCTGGTGTGTGGGAGGAAAGGCAATCAAAATTTTTTTTTCTAAAAAACCTGAACAGCCCTCTGGCAGAAGTAGAAATAAACCTGAAAATAAATTACAAGAAACTACAATTAGGTAAATGTTAATCAGAAAAGAAGGCTCTAAACTTAAGGTAATGTACTTATTGATGGTAATAGAAGAGGGTGCAAACTCTGCCAGTTTTATTTTCTTGCCTTATTTTAGGATTGTACTTCGGTTTATGTATAATTTAAAGTATTGACTTCAGTGGGAATACTTGTGTTCTGAGAGCCCTGTGTGTGTGTTATGTATCTGTTGGAGCCAGGGGCTCTGGTGGGAGCAGTGCTTTCTGTGCTGGTTAAGGTTGCTAAAGTGTTTTTAATTCTATTTTTGCTCTTTCTCTGGTGTTTACAATTGCTTACAGCTTTCTGAAACTTTATGTACTGAGATGAACTCTTCCAGATGGTTTCCTTTTGAAACTGGTTCCATGCATGCGGGCAAGAGGAAAACCAGTTCAGCCATTTTAAACCAGGAATGGCCTTTTTATTTCTATGCACTGGTTTTAAATAATTCAGAAATACCTTCTAATCCATACATTTGTTTCCAATTAGAGGTTGGACTTGCAAGATGTAAGGACCCTCTCTCCTGAGACTTGAAAAACTGAGCACTTCATAGAGATGTGCACTTATTTGATTTTTTAATTTTTTTAATAGTAATTCTCTTGAAGTCCTAAAACTGCAGAATGCATTGTTCGTAAGTTGATGCAGTGTGCCATGTTACCAGTGTGGGTGCAGTTTTTGATTTCTGTTTAGTTGAGTGAAATAAATAACTGGGTCTCAATACGGCAAGCGAAGGGGGACACGGCCAAGGGAAACCATAGAATAAGCTTTCAAAATTAAAAAATGTTACACCAATGTAGTTCTCCCCTGTGGGAAGCTGAGGAAAGTCTTGGAAAACTTTGCATTAACAGAGAGGCATCGGTGAGCCAGGGTATGTCTTTGCCAATGAAAAGCAAAAGCAAGCAAACACCTTCCTGAAGGTGTTTTATTTATGTGGTTCCCGATGATCCTCAGGCAGGAAAAGCTCTCCAAACACTGCTGTGGCTCAGACTCACTCAGGAAACACTGAACTGCTTTTAAAAGACAGTAAAATATTCTGCTCTTAATTTGGCAGTGGAATCTGCAAAGTGGATTTGGTGTCCCGTGTGTGACTGCCTCATCTGCTGACTGGTGTTGGCAGTGCCTGTGCCAACAAGGTGTCCAGCTGCTGAGAGAGGGAAAATCCCTTCTCGTCTCAGCTGATGCTTCACATCCTTCTCTGGTGGCACAGTTTCCTTAGCAGCAGTGAACAGGGCCTGTATCACCCTGGTGCTCTGGGTGAAATGGAAAGAAAAGAAGTTTGGATGCTGTGGTGTGCCGTGTGCTCAGGCCACCATCCGGAGGGTGGTGTTTCCTTAGGAGCCGAAAGGTGAGCATGGCCAGGAGTGGTCACCCTGCCCAGGGAAGCCCTGAGAACAAGTTACAGCAACACAGAAACACGTTTCCCCTATCTCATTTGTCTGTCACAGCTTTCTCTAATCTTCCTCCCTGTGCAGTATCTCTTGGCTGGTGTGATGCTTTTCACCTAGCCAGGAGTGGAGGTGGGCTCCCCTGATACACCCAAAGGAAAAGAGGTATTGTTGTCATTTCTTTTCCGCATGGAAAGACAGGGCAGGATGAGGGTGCAGCAGATGGGTGTTACTTGCCTCAAAAGAGAGCAAGGCCAAATGAAGAAATGTGGGCGTGGGGGAGAGCCACCCTTATCAAGCATCATAAATTGCTTTCATTGTGATACATCAAATCTTTAATATCTTCTGGTATTTCTTGCTACAGGAAGACTTCAGAAGAGTTGGGGCAATCCTGAGCAGACTTGCCCCCATCATGAGGTGGGAATGGTAAATGTTCTTGTCCCTGGGATGAAGGATGCCTTTGCATCCCGTGAAGTATTTGTAGAGATGTTATTGGCCCTGGTAATCAGTAATTAGCTAAGGCTATGAGATAAAATAGAGTGGCTTACTGCACTTAGCACGTGGGAGCCATTTTAGACACTGTCAGTAGCGTGGTCTAGCACTTACCAGCCAGTTCTGCCTGTGCCCTGCTCGCCATTTCTGTAGCACGGTTGGTGTTCCTAAAGGGGCAAGGGAAGGGACTTGCTGCTGGGGTCTGCGTGCTTCTAGCTTGCCTTGAGTTCTGCATCAGTATGAAGGAAATGTAATTTGTATTTCAGCCCCCTGTGCCCTGGTGTTTATCTGTGGACAAATTGCATTACCATTCTCTGTTAGCAAGCCCAGGCATTATCTGCTTGAGAGAAAGGTCCCTGTGGCTTTACAGCATCTAGCATCTAGCTCAGGGTGAATCCAATCCTGCATCAGACTTTGGACCGTCTTGAAATTTGAATAATTCTGAAGGTCATTTCTCTTGCAGAGGTTGGGAGAAACTTGCTCGCAAAGGAAGGGGGTAGCTTACATAGCCATCTCCTGTGTTTGTGAGCATTTGTAATAAGGACGTTGCCTGCAACCACATTTTTTGGCAGTCCCTGTAAGTAATAGATTGCTTTGTGCTCCATGTGAATGACTGGGACAAAGTGTATGTGGAAGAGTCTGATTATGCCTACAAAGTGTGTGCCACTCCTTAGTGTCAGGAAGAGCAAAGGTTTCTTGACTGGCTTTACTGCACCATGCCAGACCTGCCAGCTGAGCTGCTGTGAGGGTACATCTGCCCAGGAGAGCTTTTGCCCTTCTAGTACATGAAGGACCTGGAAGATCTTTCAAGAGGCATTCAGAAATGCTGGTCCAGAAAATGAAATTAAGTTGGAATGTTGTAGAGAGCCTGATCCTTTCCCTGTTTGCAGCACCGTTAATTAGGTGTGTCTTCTCCACGGTCGGCAGGGTGTTACCACTACAGAGTCAGCAAGAGCCCTGCTGCTGCTTGGTGGCACATTCAATGGCCCAGGGAGCTGCTGTCCTTCATGCTAAGTGTCCTTGGCCTTGTTCTAGGAAAGATCCTAAGATCCCACTTCTGAAGCCCTCCCACCAACCTGCTTTGCCCAGAGTGGAGGAGTCAATAAGCGTATGTGCTTGTGCATTGCCACCAACACTTCAGCTATTGTCAGCTGAACACAGCTTTTGACTTATGCCAGGTTAAGGGCTGGCCTTTGCTCTCAGGTTACCTTCATGTGAAAGGATCTGCCATGCCTGATTTAATGAGTGTCTGTGAGAAGCGGTTACACTGTCCTCTCCTTCCCTGAATGGAAGGAAAAGACAGATGAATAACTCAAATCTGCAACCTGATCTATAGCTTTTTTGCCATCAGTTATGTTTTCTGCTAGTGTAAGCCTGGGGTTCCCCTTTGAGTGGGTGAGGTGGTTCTGCTGTTTCCTCATCTTCCTTCTGCAAACACCCCTCATGGTCTGTGATACTGGTATTCCCACCATGTAGTGAAAATACATCCTCTGATGGGTTTAAAATTTAAAATCAACAGATATCTCTCTAAAATGGTGTTGAGTAGAAATTGATAGAGATCAGTGAACTTGGTACAATAAACCTCCTTGTGTTGCTGTTTGTCTGAACGTGGCTCCCTTTGTACTGACGTGGCTGTCAGGTAGGTAGCAGGGGATGCATGGCTGAGTTTTCTTTATAGCTGCTTTCAAATATTTATCTGCAGGAGGATAATGGGAGAGCTGTGTTTCCTCTTGTTGTCAGAATTTCAGAAAGGATTTTAATCCCCTGTGCTCCTGCTGCTGTTGGAGCCCTGACAAAAGTAGCTTGGTGCTGCTGGCACAGGGCTATCTCTCCTCCGTGGCCCCCAGCAGTGATGTACTTGGACTTGCCAGACTGAGCAGCATGCAGGGAAAGTTTTGGGAACTTGACTGAATCTGCTTTTCTGGGCTATAGGGTACAATGAATGAGAGCTAACAGGGGCCCCAGCTCTTTCTCCTCTTTTATTTTCCTGTGTTCCTCCACTTTCTCTTTGAACTGGTGAGAAATTGAGTGAAGCTGAAGGATGCACCAGTCTTGACTCCAGTATGAGATGCAGGTGTCCAGCACACCCCAGCACGGAACACCAATTTCCTTCTTGCCAGTGTGGCCATTAACATGAGCGTGTCCTAAGATGATGTAGACCTGACTACAGCTTTTGTTCTGAATGTTTATGACTTATTAAGGGTTTCAAATGTATTGTTTAAAACCTCAAAAGCTGCTGCAAGTCTGTTATACTGCTCAGTTGTAAGTCAGCACTGAGATTACACTGCTTGATAGTGTTTACAACAGGTTTGTCCACAGGGACTGCCTTAACTTGCCGTCTGCTGATCACTGTGTAGTGCCTCATATTTCCTTCAGTCTTCCCTTCCTTTGCTGTATCTCTGTGTGGGCAATTAAGAGTTTTATTGTGCCTTTGGAGCACTGCAGCAGCCAGAGCATCAGTGTGCCTGGCCTTTGCCTTAATGATGGTGTTACAGGCTATGCTGAACAGAGATAAGGATCATGTGAGGTTGCCTTCTGCCTCCCCAAGCCCTTGGAGTGACAATGTGAGCTCTTATAACACCATAAAACACAGTTCAGCCGTTACTGTGTGACTAGGGGGAGAACCTACAAACAGCCTGCCTCTGCTTCTCAAACTGCCCCTTTTGTGAGGCACACGTGCTGCTGTGATGCTGGTACACAGGGAGCAGGGCATGCACAGTGGCAAGAAACAGAGCCAAGTGTGTATTGCTGTGTTGTGATATGCTACAGATGCGCCCGTGCTTTCAGAGAACATGTGAGAGGAGGGGCTGCAACCTCCTTCCAACAATACTGTTTTTTTCACAACTTCTACGCCCCCTTTGTTCAATGCATCCCCCCCCCTCCACGCGCTAAGCAGGAAAGTGATTCTTCTCCCCCAAGTCCAGACATGAAGTGAAATTAATCTCTCCTTCCTGTTCCAGAAAAGAAACAGCCAAGGAAAGGCTCCTTTAGGTGCAGAAAGCTGCTGTGAACTCTCCAGGGGACCTTTCTTGCAAGGCATAGTCACCAGCTGCTGGGGCTCAAGGGTGCAAGGAGGTGAGAAGGGCCCATGTGCTCACACGTATTTCCAGGCCCAGTTATCACATCAGCGTGTGCTACGTTTGCTTTGTGGCTCACAGTGGCAAAGTACAACCTGGTGATGGGAAGGGAAGAAATTCCACTGTGAGATAACTGAGAAGGAAAACCTTGGACTGTCAGATGCAACCCAGTTCGAGGTACAATACTGGTGTTAAGCTTTGCTCTATTAAGTGCGTGATAAAATAGTGGGTTGATAGATACCAAGATGGTATCTAAAATCGGATTTAAGATTGTGTGAGTTTTTTTTTCCAAAACAGGGCTCTTCATCAGTATGCGCACATGTAGCAGTGTGTCAGGGGAACACCTCAGGCTTTCTAGATAAGCTCGTCACTCCTCTCCACGTGGGAGGAACAGCCACAGAACTGCATCACACCAAGCCCTGCTGGGTGCTCCTCCATCTGCAACCTATTTAGTATGCAAAGACACCTTTTCTGCAGTGAAAAGGCTTTGATTCACCCAGGTTGAGGTCACTTTATTAGCATTGCAAAAATCCTAAGAGCCTATGCAGCAGATACCCTTCTGCTCGGTTTGATCATCTGCTACATACGTGATCCTAGCAGAGATAATTTGGAAAGGTGTGTTTATTGCTTTGCACTTAGCAGATAGGGATATGCCTCACAGTTTCACAAACATGCCCTTGGCTAAAGTCTGTTGCTAAGCAATAGTTTAAAATAAGGAATATGTACAAATTCACAAATGTTCAAATTTTAGGGCTTTAGGTACTCATAACAGAGAGGCATAGCAACGTCTTGCCTTTGTCCACAGCCCCCAAAAGGAATATTCACCTTTGTTAGCCTGGGAAGAGCATTAAATTGTAAGGATCTGCTTTGTGTTCCCCCTCCTGCAGCCAGCTGTAGTGCACAGCAGAATAAATAGGTCAGAGGAGTAACCAGCTGTACTTCTCATCTGAGGTGACAAGGTACAGAGAAAGGACAACTCCTTCTCCCTGTGCCTTTATTTACAGCAGACTTTTGAACATGGACATCATAGAATCACAGAGTAGTTCAGGTTGAAAGGGACCTTTAAAAGTCTTCTAGTCCAACCCTGCATGCAGGGAGCAGGGACATCTTCAGCTGGATCAGGTTGATCAGAGCCCTTTCAGCATGACCTTGAATGTTTTCAGGGAGGAGGAATCCACCACCTCTCTGGGCAACCTGTTCAGTGTTTTACCACCATCATTGTAAAAAACTTTCTTCCTTACATCTAATCTAAACTTACCTCTCTTCCAGTTTAAAGCCATTCCTTTTGTCCTATTACTCCACGTCCTTGTAAAAAGTGCCTCTCCAGCTCTTGTTCACTGGAAGGTGCTGTAAGGTCTCCCTGGAGCCTTCTCCAGGCTGAACAACCTCAACTCTCTCAGCCTGTTTTCATAGGAGAGGTGCTCCAGCCCTCTGAGCATCTTTTTGGCCCTACTCTGGACTTGCTCCAATGGGCCAACATCTTTCTTGTGTTGGGGGTTCCAGACACTCCCGGTGGGCTCTCACTAGAGCAGAGGAGAGGGGCAGACTCACCTCTCTTGCCCTGCTGCCCACACTGATTCTGGTGCAGCCCAAGATACAACTGGCTTTTTGGACTACCAGTGCACATTGCCAGGTCATGTCCAGCTTTTCATCCGCCAAAGATGGGGAGGGAGCCAGAGCCTTTCACTTCTTATCTCTCTCTGCTTCTGTGCGTGCCATCCTTGTGGCCCTTGCAGCTGGAGGTCACCTCGGTAGCACCCTGTTCCCCTCAGCCAGTGAATCACTCAAGAAGCAAAGGGGAACTCTCCCAAGGTGGGTCTCTGGTGCTCACATCTCATGGGTTTTGTCTCAGATTTGGGCTGATTGCATATGAAGTTGAACTCTCTTCTGTATTCTCCGCCTGTCCACAGCTTTGAGTCACCCAGTTTCTCCTTGTTTCCCCTGAACAATTTTCTCTGCTTTATGGCCTGCTGGTGGTGGATCCAAGCAATGCTGTGGGGCACTAAGTGAGCCCCATTGCTGCCTTTCAGCAGAAGCCTCATGCAAAGCCTTCTTGTGTTCTGTTCTCCCTGTTCCTCCAGTGCATGGAGAGAAAAGCAAGTAGCTGCAGGAGCTTGGCAGCAGCAGTGGGCATGAGCTGAGCTGACACACAAGGTGCAAATAGAGTCATAAAGTATATGTGGCAGTGTGATGCATATTAAAGCAATTTGCAGGGTAATGTTTCCCTGAGTATATTCTTAGTAACCGACAGAAGTGATCTTCCCACCTTCACTATAGGCACGTTACAACACCCAGAACAGAGGCTGTCAGAGGCTGAAGGCAGTGCTGGCTGCAGAAGTCTTCACAGCCTGGGTTTGCATGGGACCCATTCCTCGTGGCCAGTCTGTGTCCTGCAGCTCTGCACTGAGCAGAGGCCCCATGCCATAAACCCACAAGTAGGCACATGCTATCTCCTGTTCCTGGATCTCAGTGGCATATATAAAAACATGCCCAAGAAATGACTGTGTTCCCTTGGGAATAAGGAAGGGCCAGCCTGGCTAAACTGAGAGGAGAAAATTTTATATCCATGTAGTTACTAACTCTTTATTTGGAAAAAAAAGAGCTGTTTGTCTGGTGCTTCTTGGACCTTTGGCTTAATATTAAAATGACCTTCGCACAAACCTTCTCCAGCTCCTTCCCAGAGGAGAAGACAGAAGTTACAGTTTTCTTTCCATCAGCTCTTGCTTCAGAGCAGATGTTTAAAAGCTGGGCTGCAGCTGCCCTCTCCAGTGAGGCACAAATGAAGTGGCTGCACTTTAGCCCAGGAGATGTTAACCTCCCCAGTCTGCAGGGTGGGTCACTAAAATGCCAGCTGTCAAGAGGTTTAGTGAGCTTCCCTGGAATATGTTCTAAAGCAGGTGAAACGTCTTCCTCTCATGGGCTTTTTCTCGGACTGAGACCTCTGGCCATGGGATTACCTTGTCATCGCTCTCCCCCTGTGCTAGCACAGAAGGTGTGTATTGCAGGGAGGGGCGGGAGTGGCAGCTGGAAAGGAAAAGGTCTTTTCTTTTGGTAGATGCACATGGTCCCTCCAAAACCTGTTGCCAAACACCAGCACAATGATTTTCTGCCCATGGCCTTGCTTGGAGAGCTTCCCTTTCACAGAATCACAGCACGGCAGAGGTTTGAAGCTATGTCTGGAAACCACCTAGTCCTACCCCCCTTGTCCAGCCAGAGCAGATTGCTGTTCTGGAGGGGTTTTGTCTGTTTCCAAGGCTGTAGGGCCCACAGCCTCCCTGGGGAGCCCATTCCTGTGCTTGACCACCCTCACTGAAAGAAATTTGGTTTCATTTTAAAATGGCATTTCTGGTATTTCACTGCCACCATCAATACACCCTTGTGTGAGCTGGGCCAGGAGTTCCTGCCTTCCCATATCTGCTCAAAGAAGGATCGTCCCCCTTTTTATGCTGTTTCTGGGACGCTACATTTGTTCCCTTGTCAACCATCTACCCTCATCTCTCCCAAGCAGAAGGAAACGGCTATATCTCCTCTTGGTTTCCAACAGATTTAAAAGTCTGCTTGCATGGTTCTTATGGGCATGTGAAGTCATATGTGCAGAGCCTAATTTAAAACACAAGCTCATCTACTTAGTATGTCCTTTTCAGTCTCTGGTGATGGTGTCCTGGACCACCTTCACACTTTGCTTCCCGTGTGAACAAAGGCACCTTGGAATCATGCCCTACCTTTCCTGCAAGTAACTTGTTAACCTGCTAAGAATACTGTTACCATACATCCCCTGAAGCCGAAGGACACCAGTGCCTGGGCTGCTGTTAACAAACATGTTGAGAGCTCACCTGCATATTCTCCTGGGAGGGTTCGATCATGGAAGTTTATTTTGTTATATCCCATTCCACTAAATCTATATCCAATTTTCCTGTCTCTACATCAAACATTACATGTTAAGGAGCCTCGAATAACAGCTGCTGCCACTCATGTTAACTGAGAGGAGCACAAGACACTGAAGTGTCTAGTTTCTCATCACTTACGGGATGGATAAAAGTATCTGTTGTACTGACTAGTCCATCAAATATGAATGATGCAGATAGAGTGGCTGTTTACACACAGCGATCTATTTTAGTTAAATTGAAAACACACACAGGGGAGTGTTTCAGCTTTGTGGATAGAAAACACTGGAAACGTCAGGGTTTTTTTTTTGTTTCATCTTTTCTTCTTGCTGGTAACAATTAACTCCTAAGAGTGCCCAGTCTGTGGCTAGGAGAGGATGATCTCTCTCTCTCTCCTTCTAGGACAAAGATCTGAATATTGTTAGTTATCTAACCAAATCTCACAAAATTGAGGACAAGATGCTTGCCTTCTTTTACCATTCTAATTTTACCAGAATACTCAACTCTTTTGTACAGCATTAACATAAGCATTTACAAAGCCAGTCCCTCTGGAGGATGACAGCAATTGTTTTGCTTAATGTTTAATGGCTTCCTCTCCCTCTGGACTCCATGCTAGGGCATATTGTAATGAACAAGCTCTAGAAGAATATTATAGCCTCACTTGATCTATTAGGACACTTTACATAGAAATTTATTTTGCACTACCATGAATTATATAAACACACAAATTAAAGATACATACGCAGTAACTGCTTGCAGAGAGCATTGTCTGCAGCAAACTCATTAGGAGAGTGAATTACTCTGCAGAAAATCACTTAACCTTTGTGGATTTCCTGGTACTGTGTTTATTAATGCCCTTGCTTTATTTTGAAATAATATCTCCATGTTGTCTGAAAACATGCTTCAGATTTGAAAATTAATGTACAGCATGCAAGTTTCCTATAAACATAGTAATTATACTGAAAATAAAACATGAGGTCTCATTCTGCACTCCCATATCCATGTACAGAAGAATATGGATGTGTCACCCTGTTCAAAGATTTCTGAAAGCAGAACTAAGCAATACAGGGCTAAACTCCTTCAGAGGAGGAAAAGGAAAATAATAAAAGGCTTTGGTTTCCATGGGCAAATGTTAATTGCAAGCGGAAGGCTTCTCTGAATAGCCTTTATCAGGATTTGTCCACTGGGCTCAGTGGCTAACATTCTGCAGTGGAAAATATTTCTCCAACAGCAAATGGAGGGGAAGGAAAATATCAGACTAACTTTTTGGCGAAAGATCTACTTTAGTTAGAAAAACAATGCTCAACATGCACATGTTTCTGTCAGGAAGGCTGCTAGCAGGAACATGGCAACTCCAGTAATTTCGCAAGTAGTAAAAACAGGATGTCTCAGGAATAGCACGCTGGGTACAGAGAAACCCACACGGAAGTGCTTGGCCACAGGAAGCTGTGTGTGCATGGAGACCTGCACCTGGAGATATTTTCAATGTCAGAGCTTCACTGAGGTTTTACATAGTATTTGTGTGATTAAAAAAAGTGAATGATTAGTCACTGAAAATTTCAATTGACCTCGGTAACCTGACTGCCGATTCATTGTATGGCCTGTCTTGCATAGTGGCAGAGCTCCCCAGGTAAATGAGGAGAAGCTGTTGCAGATGCCTATCAAGATGACTCACTTGCCATCATGCTGCTGACTGCAGGGACATATGGGACTAGGGAATGAAGGCAATGGAAAAATTTGGTTCAGTAGGCTTTAAGTCTGTAGCCTTATTTCAGGGACATGCTATGGAAAGGAAAGCAGGTGGTGATGCTGATGTGTATTGAAGCAGACCTGCTGCTCCTTAAATCTTGTTGTGGTTTTGGGCTTTGATCCTGCTTCTCTGGCACAAAGTTGCTCCTACCTTTGCTGTGAGAGTACCTGTCATTGTGTGCATCATCCTTGGATCTTACACAGCTCTAATTATAGCCCTGCAGACTAAGTCAGTAGACAACAAAGATTCTTGACTTCCACTGAGAGCTCCCAGGTTATATTAATACAAACAGAATAAAACTTTGGCCTTGAAGGGAAAGCTCCAGCACACAGCTCCTTGGAATAATTACACTTATCATACAAGCCATGGCATCCTGAAATGCGTTGGCAAGCAATATTAACCTGACTGAAACTCCAGCCTCCTTACAGGTCAGAAGCCCTGGAAATGACTGCAAAGGCATTGGGGCAGGTTGGTCCCAAGGGCATGTGTGCTCCAGCTGGCAGCACATCTGAGTCTTGCAATTAGTTAACTGTGGAGTAAGAAATAAATAAAAAAAAATTTAAAAAAGAAAATTAAATTTTTCCTTCTGCACATCAGCAGCTACTGCTTTATCCTTTGAGCATTGTGAATTCAATATGGAATTGTTGCTGGCAGGGGAAGGAGTGTGGGTGTGGAGGGTGTTGCAAATACTGCCTGCAAAGTAGGAGACCTGGCAGGGGAGGAATCAATGCGATGGAGAGAGGAAGAGCCAAACTCCTGCAACCTCTGTGCTCTGGTGTTTCACTTCCACCTTAGAAAAGGAAGCAGCTTGTAAACAACTGCTAATGCAAGATAGATTATGGATCAACAGACTCCAGTCTCCTATGAATTACATGAACAATCTGATTTATTGCTGGAGGTTACAAGAGGTTAACCCTGCGTATCAGGGCTGTAAGATTTCTCAGGAGCAATGCAAAGTGTTTCAAACAAGGCTGAACAACTGAAAAGTCGAGTCCGTAGAAGCTCCTGATCTAAACACAGTAATTTGCAAAGACAAGTGAAGTAAGGTTACATATTTCTGGTGGAGACTTACAAGAAGAACATCCCTTGTAACTATTCAGATTTTACTCCTATAAGAGCAAAGGGAGAAGAAGGTGATGCTAAAGTCAATTGAGTTGATAAAGTGGATTTTTGTGTAAGAAAAGCCAGTGAATTTTAAAACAGTTCTTTCTAGTGAAACCAAAACATCTCTGATTTTGAAAGCAACTTCATTGTCCTGGAGGTAGAGTATAATGATTTGTAAGCTGAAACAAAACATAACTTTGTTTTAGTTCTCTTTTCACTGACATAACTGATTATCTTATCAGCATGATCTGGTTACAAATGAGTGTTTTCTAACTGTGCCGGTGAAATTCAACTCTTGATCAAAAGTGCTTGCTGGATATTGAGCCTTTCTTTATACTTTAGGTTTTGCATAATGAAGTTACAGTATGAGGATGAAAATTTCTGGTTTTGTAGTAGGTTGGTAACATGTTTCTCTCACGTGACATGACTGGAAGCACAGCTTTCAGCATTCTGGTTTTCCTGGTACAGTTACTGACATGAGTGAAAATGTGCACACACAGGTTTGAGAAAACAGACAGATGGTCAAATCCATTGATCAAATGTTCAGAGAGGTAAAAGTCAAAGATATTTTTCAATGCAATAAGACAGACAACTGTTAGTCTCTAATTCAGTAGTGAATGGTGAGCCCTACATGATAAATCCTCTAACTGCTCTATTGCAAATCATGCATGCTCCCCATTTTTTCAGACGTTTGGGGATTTTATTTTTTTCTTAAAGCTCTTCAACATGCACACATTCCCATCTTCCACCTCACTCTCCCAAATGCAATCATCTCTGTGCGTGATTGACCTAAGTGATCACCATGGTTTCCAATTCAATTCAGGTCCCCAAAGAGGTCTTTTAATTAAGAAGCTCTAATAGAATCTCAGAGAAAAGTTCTAAGTCCCCAGTCTTCAGGCTGTGAGCTACAGATCCCAGGGGTGTCTGTGGCCAACTAGCACAAGACCCTGAACGTGTCCTTTGTGGAAAGGTCATATCCTATGCAGAAATTTGTGTTAGTGAATCTCACAGATGTAGACATCCCACAGAAAATTCCTGCAGATCACACAAAGCTGAAAATTTCTCCAGTAGGCTGCTGTTGAGCAGTGGGTAGTGACCGAGAGAGAGCTGAGATGGAAGCAGGTGTGCACAGAAATGTCTGCATATGGAACTCCAGCTGCAGTTTGTGCGAGGTGCTCAGCCTCACTCCCACGGCTGCAGCACCCACAGCTTGGCTGGCGCTTGTTGCATGTAAAAGTGCACTAGTTTTGGTGGCAGGACTCAGACTATTCAAGAACCAATTTTTACCCAGATAAAAGCCAGCTGCAGACTTTAATCACCACCACTGGCATTGCTGAAGTGTGACTTCCAAAACTTCTTGGGACCGGTGTCTCTTTATTTCAGTGGGGTCAATCCCAGCCCGTGTGTGCGCAGGTGCGCAGAGCAGCGCACGCTGTTTGCTCAGCAGTTGGTACCAATCTCCAGGAAACAACTTGTGCTGCTGGACTGCGGGTGCAGTGCTTGGTAATGTTGTGCAGGAGCACTCGGGAACGCTTTCACACCAGGAACTTCAGCATTAGACACGTAGGAGAACAGAAAGTGGAACTGGAAAACACTTCTAAACTCTTGCAAGTTTAGACGGTATTTGCTGAAAAGTAAAGTTCCAGAAAACTGAAGCCACATATAAAATTTGAGATAACTTTGATGAATAGTTCTTGGCTGGAAGACAAAAAGGAAAATTTAAATGTTCTGTGTCGATTGTTTCAGGATTAAACATCTTGAATTTTTGTTTCAAAATGTTCTCCCTTCTGGCAATTCCCTCAAAACTTCTGGTCATATAAATTTGAATTATTGAAGATACTGCTTGAGGAGTCCTGTAAGAACAATATTTTGTTTAATTGGAAGCTTTTTAAAGCTCTTTAGTTAGCTAAAAATCTCTGAAGTTTTTCTTCAGAATGTAGCTTGAAATAATTTTAATTTTTTTCAGTTTATTACTTCTCTGTTAGCTAGCTGAACAGAAAGCACTTTGCGAGTACACAAGAGGGGATGATGGGAGAACAGAAAAAAAAAAAAGAAAACTAAAAAGAAAATCTTTGGCTGTGATAACTCATCCCCTTGGCACAGCAACACTCCAAGGCCAGACCTGGACCACTTGTCCAGAGGAACCTGGTGTCCAAGGTACATTTCTGAATATTGTAATTGCACCGACCTGTGCCTGATATGGGCCACTCTGATGATTTATAGAATTCATTTATAGTGCATTAATATAAAAAGTGAGTGGAAACTTCCATTAAATCCTCCTCCACAGAAAAGACCTGAAAGAGAAAGGGGTTGAAGGAGGGCTGTGCCATGCTATGACTCGGGCATGGCAGTCAGGGGTGGGAGGCAGAAAGGAACAGAGCCTGAGTCACAGTGAAGTAACCAGCTCTGCACAGAAAAACACCCCTCTCTCGGCTCCACTCCTGGCACAATTGGTCTTTCATCTGGTGAAAAATGGGGACGAAATACCTCCCTTGCTACCCTTCGGAAAACACTTCAGTATCCTCAAAGGACATATAAGAGCAGCATCATTATAAGTGGGAAATGAATTGCTCTCTTGCTGGATTTAGCAGCTTCCTGTTTTGGAAACCCGAGATACCATCTCAAATTTCTGTTTGTTGTCAGCCTGGAAGAAGAGACTCAGAGGCTGCAAAGCCTCTGGTGAGGCAGCGCTTCATTTGCTAATTGTCTCTGCCAGACAATGCCATTTACACTGAGCACAAAATCACCTCTAACCTCCACTGACCAGAAAATTGTTATATCCTTGAACTCCCATCCTTTGGAAACAGTACCCGGCATTGCAAACTTGGACTGTGTGTGTTAGCCTCTCCCACTGGACAGCAAAATACAGGGAAAAGTATTGCTGATTCATTCCCAAATATCCCAGTTTCTAGACATAATTACTATATCATAAACAACTGCATTATAAGAAAAGATGTTTGACTTGCCATGCATAATGTAATGAAGCTTTTGCTTTGAGGACCGTGCTGTTTTAGAGGTGCAGGACTGGCATCTGCCCTAAGCACGCTGTGGAGGGGTCTGGGTTCTGTGCTCTCTGGCTGGACTGGGCTCTCTGGTGCCCGGTAGAGGAAGAACTGAGGCTCAGAGAGGTCTTTGCAGTCAGGAGCTGCTTGGCATCTGTTCTTACTCTCACAGACTGAGGTTTTTGCATGTTTCTGTCAGAAAAGCCCATGAAGCTGAGCTTTGCCTCTGTGAGAGCCCCTCAGTAAGGAAAATGCCTCCTGTTTTACAGTTTTTATTGCTCTTTTGCTTTCTAGGCCATGTTACAATGCTTGCCATTTTTGCTGTATAAAATTCAGGTGTTCTGCCTACCTGCTTCTCCTCCTCCATTACCCAGATGATCACAGTGGCTACATCAGTTCTAAATGGGATCAGACCTGAAAGTTGCAGCTCTGATTCTCAGGGCAATGACCTGCCAGGATTTTTCCCTCCATTGTTTAACACTTGCTTAAGTTGGAGCACTGAGAAAGCCTTTGAATCTTGCCCTTCAGCTGGTGAATCTGAGGGGATGGTTTTGGCTGTGAGATATTGCTCTTTGTTTTGGAGACAACACAAGAGAGAAAACTGGCGTGACAGCCACAGCTCACTGAAATGCTCTGGTGGCTGCTCATGGCAACAGAACAAGCCAGTGTTGCCCAAGTCTATTTTCTCTAACGCCAGTCTTTAAAGAGCAGGAGGTTATTTTTCTTTTGTTCCAAAGACTGGTTCAGGCACGTCTGACTGGGATGTGACATTTCCTGAGGGATGTGGTTAAAGACAAAGTAAACGCTGGTGCTTTGGTGACTCCACAAAAATCCAATAGCCAGAGACTGTCATGGAAGAGAGCATCTGGGAAGCAGTGATGCTTCTCATCTCTTCCCTTGGGAAGTTTATGGGACTACTAAATATCAGGAACTGCTAAATATCTGGACCTCACATGAAGGAGGAATATGTATCTGAACATTCTGGTGCAGAAAGAAGTGGTGGTATGAATCTATTATTAAAAATTATATAAAATATGTAATAAATTATTAAAATGTATTAAATTATTTTTAATGACCTTTCAGGATATCGTGTCAAAATTATCACTGAAATGCAACTTGGTTCTCTGCAAGGGAAGAAGTAATTCTGTATTAAAGATGGAGTTCCCAAACCAACTGAAGCTCCTTCCAGTAAAAACAAGGGACAAAAAGGTCTATTTGCTTCCCATTTAAACAAAAAGGGAATATTAAACATCTTTGTGATGCAGAGAGACCAGCAAGCAACGTACCAGCATTAGGTACCAGCAAAGAAGAGTAGTCTCCCTCAGAGGGGACTGAACAATGAAATTCTCCAGCTTTTGCTGGGGTTCAGTTGCACGCCTCCAGGCTTCTCCCTCCCTCCCTCCCCCACACCCCAAAACACGTTTTGCTTCCTCTCTATATCAAGAAAAACAGAGGGAAAAGTCAGAGCCAGTATTTTATTCACTTCAATTTTCATTTTTTTAAGACTCTATGAACAGCTGAAGGACTTAATTCTGTTTTTGCTGCAGAGGAACCTCGTTCCGCTTGAGTTACGCTGAATACACTTGTAAACCGAAGTAGCCTTAGTTAGGAAGAAATGTTCTTCAAAACCCACATCCTTAATCTCATTTGAGTATGAAACTAAGGGACAGACTTTTTAAGCAGGCCCTCTTGAAACTTGCCCAAAAGATTAATGTGTAAATGCAAAGAATGCTCTGGAAGCTCTCGAATGGAGACATTTTATTTCCAAATAACCACAGGAATAACTGTTTGTAGCAAAAAGATGATTAACGGCATTGTGGCCAAAATAAGGTGAGTCCCTAAATTTGACTCCATAGTATTTGCATATTACCTTGATGTTAGAGTTTCTCACACTACCTTTGTTTATTTTTACTGGATGAAGCACAAGAAAAGCATGATGCTCGCTCAAATCTCCATAAACCCAAACATCTGAAGCTACATTGCTCCATTTTCCTGGCTCTGTTCCTCTCTGAAGGCACGCTGCCTGCATGCTCACTCTCGTTTTTCCCATGAACTACAGGGTGTAGGCCAAAATACCCTTTGCAACTGGTAACTCCTGGGCACACTGGGTTCCAGTTAATATAACAACTGGACATTTCATAATGCTTGAAGCATCTGTGGCATGAATGTATTAAAAGTCCTGAAATTAGCAGGAAATGTACAGCACATTTTTTGTTTTCCATAGGGTCAATTTTATTAATTTGGTGGAAATATCTTACAGTGACAAAAAAAGTTAATTTACATGGAAAACTGATTCTGACATCCATGATAACAGCATTGGAGTGGCCATGTAGGACATGCTTGGACGTGCAAAAGCTGAGCACCTCTCTGTGCACAGGCTTGGGGAGGCTCTTTACTTGTGTCCTCGTGGGCTGCTGCACAACAGTGCAGTGTTGTATCCTCACCCATGGTTTTAGCCACTGATTGGCATGTGTTTCTGTGGGAAAATGAGCTGGATCTTTCAGTATCCAGTTGCTTGGGAACTTGCCTTGGTTTGCTGGAGCTGAAGGCACAAGCCAGGTCATTAGAAGCAAAGTTGGAGGAACCATCTTGGCAACTGCCGGGTCAGTGGTTACCTCCCCTCCTGCCAACATCACTGATGGATGGACAATTCAGCTTCTCATTCCTGGGAAAACAACGTTCTATCTGATCGTGCACTGATATCCTGCAGCAGGGAACAACAACTTAGCAGTAGGGAAACTGTCCCTTGGAGCCAGGCTTAGGGAGCAGTCTGAGGGTTGTTAAACCAGCAAAAGTGATGGGGTGTTGGCCACCAAGACACACTGGGCTGGTGGCAGCAGCCACCTCGCAGGTGGCAGGCACCAGGGCAGTGCTGATGGGCACCCAGATGGGCAGCACAGCTGCCCCTTTGGGCACAAAGCAGCTCCCCTTAGCCAAGTAGGGAGGGAGAGGTACCTCAGCTCCACATGTCCATTGCATAATTGCATAATATGCCTGTAATACAGTTGAGTCAGAGGGAATTACTGCTGCAGTGTGGTTGCTTTGGGAAGCCTTCCTCTTGTAGGCTGAACTGCAACTATCAAATCTCTGTTGGTTTGGCTGAAAAAAAGATCATGGCAGTGGTGTCCTTTCACTAAAAAGTATTGTTTCCCACTCTGCTGTCATCAAAACGAAATACACACTAGCCAAACTCATTCTTCACCAAGACTCTCTGAAAATGGAACATTTTTTTGATAAAATAACTGTAATTCAAACTGCAGCAGCCAGTGCTGTGCCTACTTTGGTACCCAGCCAGTGAATTTTAAAGTAAACACCCTCCAGGACTGTTCTCCATTTGGATTTATTAGTCATTACCAAGAAAAGATAATTAGTACTTCTGAAGCATTGTGATAATCAGTAGCATGAACTGTTACCAATAGAAACGGACCGGGGTCCTTGCGTGGCACAGGAGGCTGCGGCTCCGCTGTTCTCCCTGTACAGAATGAGCACACGGGTGGGCAGATCCTCAGCTGGGGAAAATGCTCTGAACCAACTGCTCCAGTGGAGCTAATGACACTTTACCCAGGGTAAGGCAGGGAGGGGAGCTGTTCCCTGGCCTGTTGGGCTTCTCCTTCTGTTATCCTGGAGGCAGAGTAATTTTTGTTACAATATACAATCCTTCTTGTTGGTCAAGGGCAACGGCACATACTACTCCTTTACTGCACAACAGGAAAATAGAAGGTAATTATTTTTTCTTTTTGCATGCACTCTGCCAAAAAAATGGAAAAGAACCTTGTGGTGGAACAGGAGGAATGTGATACTTTAGGCAATGATGCAGGTTTTATATCTTCCTCTTTCGAAGCTAATGAATGAGAAAACTGTTAGACTCTAGTGAGTGCTAAAACTTGCAGAATTGGTTCCCCAAAGTTACTGTTCCCCAAACTTCCACTACTTATGATGTGTAATAATCTTACGAAAGATGGGATGTAAATCTCGTGTTCTTAAGTCTCTAACCTAGAGCATTAAGCATGCCAGGCTCCCTTCCACACATATTACTGAGCTCAGGGAAGTAAGTCTATCAGATTTATCAACATTGCTGTCTAAATAAATACTACAATACACAGGCTTGTCTGAAACAGTTGTCTTTGTTTTTCTGTATCTGGATGTGTGAACAAAATCCACGCTGAGTAAGAGAGGTAGCATGTAAGTTTGGGAAGGCTCCTGTTTTGGTGAGCACGATTAACAAATATAGCTGGAGGATTTACCCCCAAAGTACTTCTAAGTCTGCAGAAACCACTCTCTTTCCTGCTATGTACAGAGCATTTCAAGACAGTATGATACCCCTCCAACCAAGAGGCTTTGTATCCTCTGGGAAGCACACAGGAAATCTCGGCACTGAGTCCAGTATGCATGCAAAGTACTTTGTCTGCAATTGCTGTAGGGGCTGTGGTGTGGTGTGCTGGTAGAGAGTACCATACCCCTGTGATTCCTGTCGATGGCATTTACTCTTGTACATCTTCCCTGCCACACCTGGAGCAGAGGCTCTTAGCACTGCAATTCCAATGCCAGTAACACTCATTAATGCACACAAGACGGGACCACCCTGGCAACATCTGACTTCTTGATGCACTCAAAGTACTCATGAACGTTTGCCCCTCTCCCAGGAAGATGAGTGCTGTGGCAAGTCTGATTATCACCAGGATGGAGTTTGTCTGATAGCAACAAGCGTGATGGGCTGGTGGCTGTTTACAGCTATGCGTGCAGAAGCAAGTGGGTCTGTGAGTGTTTGCTTTTCAGCTGCTGCTGGGAAACAGGCACCCTCCTGCCAGGTCCCAGACCAGCTACGTTACAGAGCTCTCAGAGCAGTTCCTTGGTCGCAGAGGTGGATGCGTAGCCTGTACTCAAATAGCTGCCCAGTACACAGAAGTTGCTATGGCAGTGCTTTGCAAATATACATTGCACAACGGAGCAGCGATGTCCGACCACACGTGCTTTTTTTGTGTCTCACACAGAAGGTTCGCTCCCACCCTGGGAACTGTGGAGCAGAACAAACACCAGAATATAACATCTATCTATATATAACTCTGCTGAAGTCTATTGTCAGATTGCATCGGACTGTAAAACTGGGTTTAAAACACCTGGGTTATAATTTACATATTATATCAACAACAGCATCTCTCCCCCTCCCCTTCCCTCTTTCCCCCCTGCATGCAGAGCAAGCCAACTTCACAGCATCCTTCACAGCAAAACGGGTCTCATCTGCGTCTTTTTGTCTTCATGAAACTCCTTTAATTCTGCTACTTTAACACCTACTCCTTCCTCTGCTGCTGGTGCTGTTGCAAACAAGAAATGCGGCTGGGTAAGAGCGTCTCCTTGGAAACCTGCCTTTGGCCTCAAAAAGTCCATTTGGGTGCCTGTGTGGCACTGGGAAGCCAAAGAACTCATGGGCTGAGCACCTTTCATGGCTCAGCTGCCTTCACCTGGAGTGAAATCAGCCTAGATCAGATCTGGAATCCCTCAGTGAACAGAGAAATAAGATGGGCTATTGCATCTGCATTATTTAACGGGAAAAAATAAAAATATTGGCCTGGGAGGGCAGCAGGCTGCTGCGAGGAACCTGAGAGCAGAGTGCTTCCCTTGGTGTGGGCATCTTGAAGGAAGGCTTGGGGCAGGAGCTCTGCGATGGTGTGGGCTGGGAGCAGCGTGAGGGCCCAGCAGATTAGCCTGCAGATTTCTAAATAATTGTAAACAACACTGACTTCAAGTCTGCTGCCAGAGCCTCAGGCTCTGTAAGAAATAACCCCATCTTATTTATTGCCTGAGGATATTATTATTTCCAGAGTGAACTAGTTGCGGATCACAATTCTGGGCAGAATTATAGTACAAAGTGTGTTTTAGTGCAAACTTACTTATGGAAAAAGTCACAAATCTTCTTTGGATGAAAATGGGCAGGAAGCCCCAACTTCTTTTTTTTTTTTTAAAAAAAAAAAGAAAAGTGCAGCAAATTTCTGCATCATTTTTACCTTGGGACTGGTCTGGAAAGGGGTGGCTCTTGTGGGCTGTGTGAAAGCACAGTCCAGCCCCAGGTTGCTGCCAAGGCCCTGGGAGGTCATGCAGAGCTAAGGGGAAGCTCAGCAGGGGCTGTGCCAGCTGCATCCCCTCCTGGGCCATGCCAGCTGTGGGCAGGCTGTGTGGGTTAGAAGCTCCTCGCTATTATATCTGATACAAGATGCAAAACGATCCCATTGAAGACTCGACTCCGTACCGCCAATGTGACATTTCTATGGCCAATCCAAAGATTTAGTTTTAAGGAAGAAGCAATTCATATACACACATACTGCCTTCAACACACTTTCCCTTAAAAGATCACTGCCATCTTTTGCATCGTGAAAAGATGGGTAAGAAAATGTTTTGTGCCAGGAATGGTAATGCAGTAGAGCACAGAGTTCAGTCACTATATACTGGTAAACACTATATTCCTTACTAAAAGTGATGCAATAACTGATTAATAAGAATGAAGCCCAGAGTTTATAATTATCTACTTCATGTAAGGCCTTTCAATAAATATGTAAGTGGAGATACTTATGTGCTTTTAATACTAGTTCAAGTGTGAACTGATTTGGTCTTTGGTCTTTTTGCTTTTGTGAATTATACTGCAATAGCAGCTTTATTTAAAAAGAAGTATTTTTAATTTAAATTGGTCTAGGCAAGTGCTACACTAAATATAGTGAGCATATACAGTATATAAAAGCAAGGCAGGAAAAAGGATTATCAAAATAGCTGAAATAATTTTGTAAACAGCATATATTGCATGTCTGTTTGGTGCAATTGTCATTCGTGTCCTGCCAGATCTGAGGGGAGGCAGCCATATGCATAAGCACAACTTGGTCAAGTCAGCTGGTGAATCTACTCCTATTTAGAGCAGGTGTGGGCTTTAATTCAGGGCTTGGGGGCTTTATCTTTAATGAACACTGAAAGGTGCAAGTGCTTTGAACAGCGGTACCCTAGCATGATCTTTCTACAGTCACCTTGAACCAACACTTTGAAATAAGCCTTGCTATTAACTTGAACAGGAGGTTAGCCAGGCACCTGTGAAGAAAAAGGCATTCTCTGTTTCTGCCTGCTGCAAATTCTTCTACAGTTCGGCTTCTCTAAGCTCAGCCTGTAGACCTGAGCCCCATCCTGGAATTACTTAGCCCAGTTCCAGGTTACAATGGCACTTTTCTGTCAGGCTTTTTCTTTGTTTATTTGCTTGGTTTTGGTGTCTGTCCACGGAATGAAAGTGCTTAGCTGCAGGGAAAAGCTTCAGAGCTCCCTAGGTATGACGGTGAACGGAATGACAGGACTGCTGGCTTCAAGGTCCAGGGCAGTAAGGAAGCATTCGATGGCTGCTTCATTTTTCCCCTGAGCTTGCAAGACCTCTCCAAGGCTGTTCCAGGCAATGTGACTGGTGGTCTGGATCCGGACAGCATCTCTGAGGACTTTCTGGGCCAGTTCCCTTCGCCCAAGTCTGCTCAGCACCAGGCCCTGTCAACAAACAAGTGATGAGCAGTTAACAACAACACAAAAGAGAGAAAGAAATAGAGCACCCTGAGTTCCCACCAAGCTGAGCTGCCCTATGAGTGCAGGCACAGGAGTCCTATGAAGGGGGGATCTCCACCTGTTTCTGAAGAATAGAAGTGATCAATTGTTAAATTACACATTTTTTGAGAGCAATGTGCAATTGAAAAAAATAATTGTGAAAATATTTTTTTAAAACAGGCAGTGACCCAGCTCTGCAAGTGCTCCTGCTATGTGTTACTGGGAGAGCATATACTGGTGCTATAGAGAAGAAAGGTTACAGGCCATTTAAGCATCCCTCCCTCCTCGCCCAGTAATATACACAGGTTTGATTACAGCCAGTCTCTGAATTAATTCTTGCACATCTGGAACATCCAGCTCAGGCTGAGGTAAAGTCTCTCATCTCCTACATCCTGACCATACTGAGAGATCTTTCTTCTTAGGGGGCAGAGGGATGTGGTCCCCTTCCAGCCTTCTAGGGGCAGGCTGTATGCAACAGCATGGGATGTAACAGCTCTGTCCTCCTGCACTTCATAAAGCAGTGTGGGGGAGGAGAAGGATGGAGGAACCTTGTTTAAAAAGCTGTCCTTAGGGTAAGAAAAGACACAAGTGGGTGTAACCATCTGGAAGGAACAGGAGGGGGAGGATGAAAGAAGTGTTAGGAAGAACATGTTTTCCTATAGGGCTCTCATGGATGTGTCTGAACCCACAAAGCACCTAATGAGCCAGGCTCCCTGTTCATTACACAGCAGTCGACCACACCGAGCCCAGATGGGCATATGAGCTTTGCAGGCCACAACACATCAGTGGCACTTCTGTGCTTCCTCCTCAAGGTTCATGCACCAGGATGAACCTTCCACCAGATTCATCCAGGCGTGGCCTCTGGAAGAAGCAGTCAACACTGCCATGTCACCTGCCAAGCTCTGCATGGCCTCTGCCTGCACTCACCCATGGAAATGCCGGAAAGTGAGATGACTGAGTGACTTCATGCATTTCCGGGGACAAGGTAGTAGGTGGATGCATACATATATAAGGAAAAGCATTAGCTTAATCTTTAATATGTCAAATTGCCTTTAGTGCATATGAAAAGATGAAAGAAACCTGAAATCTCTCACAAGTAGAACCCAAGTACGTTTCTGATGAAAGAATGGTGATGCTTTTGGAAATAGTGAAGATTTTTCCTCTGTTTTGTTTTGCTTGCTGTTAGAGAAGTACCATTAAACACAGGGTGTATCAGCATCTCCAAGGCCAGTGATAGTACTAATGCCTACAAAAACACATTAATTCACCTGAGAAAAATTAAGAAACACGCATTTAATCAAATATTGCCGGTGCTATGAAAAGCTCCACTGCCTCCTTCTTGCCCATAACCTTGACCTGCATAGTCAACTCAGTATCAAATCCGATGATTTAGAGATGCAGTGGGGGTGTTTTCTCTTCAGGTTTCTCTCTATGTAGGAAAACAACGAGGCAACAGGGTCTAATCTTACAACCCCCTTGGGAGCAGACATATGTGGCACAGAGGTAGCCTGGTGGGAGAGGCTGGTTCTCCTGGAGGTGGCTGCCTGGAGATGACTGCAGGCACGTAATGACAGACTGGAAGGAATTTGTGCAATTATAATTTGAGTCACCCGCTTGACAGGGATAATGAGGCATAGAAAGGGCAAGTAGTGTGGCCATAGCAAATCTGCTGCTGAGCCAAGAATAGACAGGAGCTATCTCAGCTCAAGTTTGTCCTCTTCCACAAACCCACTCTTCCTAAAAACTCTTCCTGTTGTGCTGATGGAGCAGAGCCGATTGTGCTCTCTGGTGGCCGGGGAGCCAGCACTGTCCTCACCCTGACACCAAGCAGCATCGAGCCTCTCCGTGCTCTCAGAGGGCTGCTGGCCCCGCAGGCACAGGGGCCATGGAGCCCGTGCAGCTGCTGCCTGTCATCCCTCTCCAACGAGGAGGGGAATTCCCTGCCTGGCTGACATCTCGCGCCTCTCAACAATGCTGCAGTGAAATCCACCTCATCGTAAACTGCTCGTGCAGCGCAGCTCCCTCGCATGCCCCAGCACCCTTGCTGGTCAAGAACCAGAGCCTGCCGTGGCTTCCCTGCCGCGGCTCCCCAGTGTTTGCTGTGCCTGTGCTTGAGGCCCTGGAGCAGCCCTGTGCTCTGCACACCCACCGGCTGTGTCCATCAGGGCCAATCCCACCAGGAAGCGCAGCACATGGGAACTTTTGCTCTTTGTATTCAGTGCTTTCAAGCTTGCCAGTTTAGCTGAGAAAAACACTTGTGAACCCTCAGAGAGAGCAATTCCAGGCTCCCCAAAGCCAGGGGAAGGCCTCTTGTAGATTCTGCAATATAGTGCACAAGTGAAAAACTGCTGTGTTTTTGGGGAGAAACGCAGGAAACATTTGCCAAAGGAGTTTGAGATCTTCTGCCTCCTCCTTGCTTACATGCACAGCTGCCAAATGCTGCCCAGGTCCACGGCCCTTCCCAGGCATGCCACCATCCTGCTTCCTCCTTCTGATGAGGAACCACCCCATGCCCTCTCGTTGCACACTGCCTGGGCTTCCATGCAGTGCAGGCACACAGCACTGGGCTCCAGGCCTCAGCCCAGGTGGAGGCTGGGGTTTGGCCAGCCCAGGTCTGCCAGTGCTCCCCAGCCCAGCACAGAGACACCTACTCCTCTGCCTGGAGTGAGCTGTGACAGATGGTGTCAGCCTTTTAGTGAGGCTTAACTGAAGCGGCACAAATATGCCGCTGGTGTTTAAAGGACAGGTTGAACATCATTAATTCTGTGTGCAGGAGAATTTCTTGCTTTGGGTTTCCTCTCTCCCCTCCTCCCCACACTGCTCCTTGCAAACCACAAGTGTTTTGAGAGCTGGAGGCTGCACAAACCCCAAGCCTCAGGAAGATGCAGCACTGAGCACTTGGGTTTTTGTTTCCCTGAGGTATTTGCACTTGAGAGCTTCTCCTTGCTACTGAATTTCTTATTTCCCTATGGTGTCTGGTTTGCTATAAACAATGCCTGCATGTTGTTGCTATGTAGGTCCAGTTGGAATCTGCCTACAGTGAAAAAGAAAAAAATTATATATAAATTCAGAAAGCCACCCAATGACAGGTAATTTGCATTTTTATCTGGAAGATTTTTTTTTAAAAAAGATTTTTCTGATGAAAGTTCAGCTCCTGAGTTTCTATGGAAACTCATCTGCTTGGTGTGCATGCATAATTTCATAAAGTCAGATCTCAGGAAGATGAGCAATTAGTATAAATACAAGCAGGAATGTGATTAGGGGTTTCATCCTCTTATTCCTGAAGATGGAGGGTGGGGCACGGTTTTGTTGTCTTTCCTCGGTTTCTATTTGTGTTTTTGCCAAACCAATGCAGAAACTGATGTACAAGGTAGCCTGGCTCCTCTGCCACCTCCTGGCTAGCACTGGCACTTCTGGTTTTGCCCAGTGATTTTCCTCCCAAAGATGACAAGTAACTCTAAGTATGGCCTTCTCCGTCAGTGGTGTTGGTACTGAGTCAGACCCTAAGGAGCAATGAGGACAGGCTTATTTTTAAACTCAAGCAAATTATAAATAGCAAAAAAATTCCCAAACCAACTCAAAAGGTGAGTGGGAATAATTTTTCCTTCAAACTCCTGCTGGCAGCACATCCCTAGGGCTGGCTCCCCAGGCCCATTCCAGCCACACACGGGCATTTCATGTCCTGCTTGCGCTAATGCAGCTGCACAGTGCTGGGATGTGAGCTCACTCACTCACTCGGGAAGGTCTGAGCTTAACCTCTGTAAATTAATTTAATTTATTCTTCAGGTCTGAAGATGTACCTCAGATCTTGTAAGCAGAGGCAGAGTCATGAGGGCAGAGTACAAGCCAGACTAAAAGATGGTGCTGAAAGCACTGGAAGAAGCTCATCTGAGGTGAAGGGCTGCGGCACAGCAAGGCTGGGACTGTCCAGAGGGGTGTGAAGGCTGAGAGGGGACAGCCAATCTGGTCTGCTGATTTAGTGTGCCTTATGCTGACAGCTGGACTCCTGAATTGATGGTTTTTAATTTCAGGGAACAGAGGGTGCATATGGGAAGCTTTTTCAAAGGTATTTTTGACCTCGTCTACATGCAAAACAAACAAAACCTAAACCACTTCTATGGTGACACTGGACTGGACTCCCTTGCCTTCAGTGATGTGATACTTAGTAACTGATACTTGAGGGAGGCTATTTTTGTTTTAGAATAGAAGAGCCATATTTCAGTTTAAGTTAGATGAGAAGAAAAGTTACTTATTTTCAATTTTCACTAATAAAGAAAGTGAGCATAAGCCACATTTGAAGTCCCACTTTTGGAAGGTCGTGAAATTTTTATCTGTGCTTTTATTTCTTTAGAGTTTGACTAAACCTCTGAATATTAGCTCATAAAATTTTCAGAAAATAGTGCAGAAAAGACATTACGGAAGACTACAAAATAAGCTTCATGTACAAGCTGCAGTTTATTTTTAGTAATGAAAATCAAAACTTCCTTTGCAAATGTTTAGTTCAAACACCTGATGAGCCAGGGGGAGTTATCCTTGTCTCCTCCCACATAGGTGGCACAGATATGCTTGTTCTTTCCTTTAAGGCCTGTATTGGAAAGAGATGTCCAGAAAAACATTTAATTCCTGGAAAGTTGTTTTCTGTTGTATTTGCAAGGTAATCTCATTTTTGGAGAATTTGTAGAGGTGGACTAGACTCTATCCTTTACAAATGGATTTTAATAATCACATTAAATGCAAATTCTCACTGTATTTGCATGAGGCTTTAATTCAAAAGTAAGGTTTTCTCTGATGCTTGCCTCTACTGAGCAGAGCATTTTTGCCTATTATTGTCTAAATACCCTAAGAAGTTTCCAGAATAAATCAGACTTTGCTGCTGGGCTTCCTTAAGTGCATTATTTAATTAATTTCAAGGTAAATGCAGTATCCTTACTGTCTACTCCAATCTGTAATATCGACATGTCACTAGTGGTTAGTAGGAGGGTAATCAGCAGCTGGCAAAAGCAGGGCATGCTGCAGAAAAGTGCTTGTTCAAAAGTGTGCTTATTCAGCAGTACCCTACAAAAAGCCTTTCAAGATGCATTTGGCATTTGGTGATAACAGTCTCATGTAACAGAAAAATCCGCACTGCTACAGGGCAACATACGCTTCTGTAATTATTTAGCAATCAGAATAAGTTGTAAGCAAAATCTGTTGCATAAACCATGAAATATCAGAGTCCTTTAGGAAAATGGCAAAGATTAACCTTGGAAATCCTAGGTCTCCTAGAATAAAGACAGACATGTAAGTAGCCAATTGCTCTGTGATTCTTTCCCCCTACATTCACGACCTCTGCATCTCTGAAGAGGCAGGATTTTTTTAGCTGTGAGCACTGAAATGAATTTTTGTTGTGCTGTCACTTAGCCAAGCAGAGCCTGGCAGTGTGGGGGTAGCTAACCACACATTTTGCTGATTCAGTCCGGGTTGTGGTGAACCTGAGCTATACATCTGAGATTTGTTCTCTGAAAAGACACTGTAGGAGTACATGGAGCGGTCAGGGTCCTCTCACTGAACTGAGTTAGCGACTGCATCTTAATTTGCTGCCCTAACAAAGGATGACTGGGATTCACTTCTGGGAGAAAGCTTGTCTTTCAGTGTTTCTGCTGCCTCCTTTGTTGAAAGCAGCTTTTCCTCCTCTTCCTTCCCCCTCTCCATCTCCTCTGCCCAAGCTGCTGCATCCCCTGTCAGTCAGTGACGCTGAAGTGCTGCATTTTATAAAGCAGAGGAGGGGAAGGAGAAGGGAGGAGAGGGAAGGCAGGCAGGGCCACTGTGAAATGCAGAATGTGGAAAGGAGAAACAAAGGAATGGCACTGGTGAGGGGGAACTGGCAAGTGCTGGAAAAAACAAAAAACCTGAGACTGTATAATGATTTGTAGCTGCCTGTCAGTTTTAACTCAGTAGGTTCAGCCTGGAGACTTCAGCTCCAGCACTGCAGGCACCAAAAGGGAGCCTAGCCTTTGCTGTTTAGACTTCACTGAAGCCTTAGTGTGTTGCAGTGGAGTGTGAGAGAAGAGATGAGACTGAAAGGAGGTATCAGGAGAGACAGAGTAGCTGAGGGTGAAGACAGTGACATCTTAAGCCCACCAGAGACCTGGGCACATGGATATGCTTTATCAATTACACTGAGGTAGCGCTTGCAGGGAGAGCAGAAAAGGCAAAAGAAAGAAAAGACCAAAAGTGGTGAAGTCCTGAAGAGAGGGACATCCCCTCCCATAGCTTGCCAACGTGTTTTTCAAGGCAGTGAGTAATTGCAAAGGCAGCATCGCACCCAGGCCCCCTGTGAGGCCAAGGCACCCCCCCGCAGAAGGGAAGCATTGTGCCCTGCTGCACGCTGCCCTCCGCCCAGGCTTGCTGTCTCTATTTGAGTTCATCAAATGTTAGCAGGGATGTTTCTACCGTGTTTGAAGCTTAAATGTGATAAAACATTTATTGACATAAAAAGCAAACCCTCAGGCAGCATTTCAAACCAGGAGGCTCTGATCTCTTCACAGGGAGGCTCATACAAGCCTAGGGAGAATGAAGAGTTTTTCTGCCTTGTTGGATTGTCATCACTTAAGCTTCATGCAAAGCAGAATCGTTTGCTGCATGCTGAATATTCTCTAGACAGCTCTTCCTTTGCTGAGACCTACATGGAGCTGAAGCAGGAAGCAAGAAAACCTAACAGGATGCCTCAACCACACATCTGAGAGTAACTAAATCCAGTATTTGTTTCACACTCTCTTTTCCTAGGGAAGGAAAGATTTCTCCCAGCCCTGATCTTCGCAGTTGTCATAGTAATGTTGCAATAGTGCACACAGTAGATTCAACTACAACTCAGGCTCATAATGTCGTCTGTAAAATTATGTACCAAAAGAAGGTCCCAAACTAATAATAAATAACAATTAAGATCAACTTAAGATCCCAATTCTGCTATGCATTGTACCAGCTTCCCTGGAAGAAAGCCTTGTTGAAATGAGTGAGATTCAGCCTAGATATACCCAAGTATTTAAAAATCCACACAGAATTGAAACTGATAACCATCATCAAAGAGAGAAAAGGCATGTAACACACATGCAGGATGCTGAAGAGTGGCAGGTAACCTGCTGGCTAAAGCACTCGACTAGAAAGCAGTTGCTGTGCTTCATTAGCTGCTAATGCATTTCACATTGAATAATTTGTCATTACTCAGGAACAATTCAGACAGCAGGGACAGGGTCAGGGGACAAGCTTTGGGAAGCAGAAGTCCTGGGTTTAAGTGTTCTAAGGCTAAGGAGGGTTGAGAACTTGCCTCTCCTGTGCCCAGGGGTTACATGCTAACTTCTAGCAAATGTTTTTAAGAAGGTAGGGCAGCTGTTAAGCACCTCCATTACCCCAGGCAGGTAAAAGCTCTGCCTTTACTTTGATTGTAAGCAGGTGCCTATGTTTTGTTGCATGTAACAAGATGTTGCTGCAGATATCTGGGGAGTGTCTAGGCTTAAAAATTGGACACCCAATTAATCTGAGTGTCCACAGTGTGCTGTGGCTGAGGAATAGGGAATTTCTGTATTCTTAGGCATCCTCCAGTGCTAATGTTGGATCTTTCCCCAATTTTTAATGCACTGCTTTGCAAAAAAGGAGGGGCTGATGTGCACATTTCTCATGCACGTTATCTTCCCCTCTCCATACAGAGCAAATCTTGTCTGAGTGCATGAGTCACGAACAGGTTCTCACAGATAACAGCTTCAGCTCTGCTGAGGGTCTCTGAGCCTCAGCCCCACAGAACTAATTGCCAGAGCAAGTGTTGCATTTGGTATGGCGCTGAGGAAGGGTGCAGTGCAGTGAAGACACGCTGACAGAAGCACATAGCATGCCAATGTAGATTACAGCAGATGTCTTCTGAAAGGAGAGCCGAGGTATTTAAAATATCTTAATTTGCTTAGTTTTCCACTACTGGCAGTCTCTGGGATAGCATGTGATTAATGACATCCTCCACACAACTACAGCCGGAGCCTCCGCATGCAGTATCACAGCTGAGCACTAAGCTTAGCTGAGCTGCTGGGAAACACAGCGAGCTGGGCAGGAACACACTGCTGTGGTCCAGCCAGTGCCTCCAGATTCTGCTCCAATGCCTCTGATCCCGCAAGGAGTATGTTTCCTTATCGTCTCTTTACACAGAATCTCTCCTAAATCAGGAATCTCCATGTACGAAGAGATTTTGCTGAATTACAGAGTGCATTTTCTGTTACATGCTCAAAAGAGAATGAACGAAGAAACTCCTTGAGAAGGTAAAGCCTTGATAAATACTGCACGTAACATTAGCATAAATGGAAGCTCCAGCAACACTGGAGAGCTGTGATGTTTTCATGTTTCCCATTTTGGCAAGAAGGGACTTCTGCTTCCTTCTCTTGACTGTGGCCAAGCTTGGTGTGTATCGGGACAGCTTGCTGAAAACCTGGAAGTCTTGCTAGTTCCCACGCCCCTGTTTGTGCAGCTGTGTCTTACGTACCAGGAGGCAGCATACTCTGCTATTGTGCTACACACTATTTTATTTACTCTACTACTACAGTCTATGACTCTGTCCTGTCCTGCAATAACAAGCAGCATAAATCACACAGAATTTAAAGTAATTATAACTCGTTTCCTTGTTTATGAAAAACAGTGTTTGAAGGTTGAAGTATAAAGGGGATAGCCATTCCACCCCTTCTCCCTTCTGACCGTTCTCTGAGCACTTTCTGAAATACCATTTACAAGTTCAGCTGACGACCAACTTGACTACTACAATTTCTATGCTTTAATTTGATCTTAGAGCAAAGCATGACAGGAGGACAATACCGCTTAGCAAAACTGCAGTGATATCTCAAGGTCTGTGTATAGGAAACCACAACTAAAGCCAGTAATCACCTGGAAGATCAGGTTGGAGTTCAGTTGAGAAGCATCTGCTGCAGGTTAAGATCAGGCCAAGGACAACGTCTTTAGACCTGGATGCAAGTTTTATTCCCCAGAAATGACTGAACCATGCCAGGAACACAACAGGTTTAAGAAATGTATTGGGTTCTTCTCTTGTAAGGTGTTACATACACTTTGGGGAAGAGATCACAGAAGAGCTGGGGAGTTTTGTATTGCAGGATTTTACTGTGGTTTCTTAAGTTATATAAACAGAGCCTGAATAATGTGATAATGAGCACCTCAGGGACATGGAAAATAACTTACCACAACAGAGGAAAGCAAGTGATTGGCACAGATAAACAGGAGCTACAGATTCCCTGGAAATGGGGATAATCCATCTCTGAGAAGTAGAGCACCAGCCCTCCCGCTAATGGACAGAAATCTCTGCGCTGTGCAGTGGATCAGATTTGTTCCTTCCAGCGACCCCAAATGCCCTAGCAGGCCCTGTCTTTCGCTGATATGGGAACTGCGCAGTTCCCCCAGGAGAGGAAATGGCCACTCATAGAGTCTAAGGGATAGCTTCAGTGTCAGGGAATCACTTATCACCTTGTTTGTGATGGCTTCCCTGTCTCCTCTGGATGGAGGAAGGAAGCCTGGTAACTGCAGAGGAAGAGAACAGGCAACAAACCAGCAGAACAGCCCTGTCAGCTCCTAACTGGTGCTCAGGAGCCCTCATCCTGCTGTACGGCCAGGGATTTGCTCCAACGATGGCTGGGCTACAGAAGCTGCCAGCTAATGGATTTGCTGGGAGGATGGCAGTGGGGGAGGGCAGTTTCTGCAGCAAACAGAAATGAGGAGAAAAGTGTTTGCAATTCCTTGGACAGTGACTGAGCTGACACACAAACTTATTAACGTGAGCATCCAAAATGCTCATTTCTCCTCTGGGAGCCAGTGACTAGAGGCAAAGCCAAGTTCTCTCCCTCAAGCTCAGCTGCTTCAACACAAAAATCTGAGTTAAGAAGCTGCTCTAAGGATTGCTTTTCCCAAAGGAGAGCTTAGAGCAGTTATTTTGGGATATCTAAAGCACAGGAACATTCCTAGGATTTTGCAATAAGCTTCAGAGTTGGGAAAACAGAATCTGCTAACCAGCCATGGTCTAGAAAGAGACTACCAATCATCTCCAAAAAGCCAGACATTGCTCTATTGTTTCCCTACTTGGTGGAGATGCAAAAGGTATGTGCTGGACAGGCATCATATCCACTGGGAGAGCTGCTCTTAGGGTCAGATTAGAATTAGGTTTGGTGGTTCTCTCCAGTCCAGCCCATAACCCACTCTAGTGAGATTGCAAGGTACCGCTGTTGTACTGACAGGCAGAAGGCAGCCGTCCTGATTTCCCTCAGCATGACTGGGGATGCTCCCTGCAACTGCAGCCTTACGTACAACAAGCTGCGATCACTTGCTGGGGAATTCCAGTGGAGAGCACCGTCCCACAGGAGACTGTGCTGATGGTCCACCAGCAAGTGTTGCGCTGCTGACGTGCCATTTTTGGAAGGAGGTGTAACTAGCTATGTCACCCTGCAGAGCAGGCTGAAAATAGGCTTGCACTCACTGTGCCATGTGGCTCAGTGGTATGTCAGGACATGTATTTTTAGGAAATTCCTCCTTTGGGCAGAAAGGGTGAAGAGCTTGGCCTGGTTTGCAGGCTGCTGGCTTTGCCCAGATCTTTCATTCTAGAGTGTGGGAGCATGTCACTCACCAGTTGGTCTGTGGAGGCTCCTAGAGCCTGGATACAGTGCTAGTCCTGGTTACCTCCTGATCAGGGTGGCTGTGAAAGGGTAAAAGATGACTGGTCTGGGGCTGTGCTTTTCTTGGTAGGCATGCATGCTTGCTCTCTCTTTGCTGATGCTTTCAGAGAGGGAACTGACCTCCAACAGAGCCGAGATAAAGAAAGAAGTAAGGAAGATTAATGTCTTCAGAAGACTATGGTCTCTGAGGAGCAACAATAAAAATATACCTTTCAGAATGAATGTGTGAGGGGAATAAGGACCACAGAGAAGATATCCCACGCAGAGAAGAAACAGAGAGAGAGAGAGGGAGAGAGAGGGAAAAGCAGATACTACATAGGGAATTTGCCTCTGGTGAGGTACTTTGTGGGTGCAACATAATGAAAAAATGCAGTACACCCCCAGGCTCAGCCAGTTACTGATGCACAGGCAGAGCTATGAAAAGGACAAGGCAAAGCAGTGCTGGACTCAGAATCAGTGTCTGACAGACACTTGCTGGCTTCCTCTTTTCCCCAGAACATCATTCCTATCAGACAGCATGTGTTCAGCTCCAGCATCTGGGTTGTGATTTTTTGGCAGCTGCAAAAAATCTCTGCTATTAAATCCCACCTGCCAGTGTCATGTCTGCTCCCAGAGACCTTTGCCTGTTAGCAAATGTTTCAAAATCACACTGCCAGGCACAGCACATCATTCTACAATGCTACCCCAGGCAAAAACCCTCATGCAAGGTCTCCTTTTAACTTCAGTGGGCTGCAGGAGGGGAAGGCTAGAGGACAGACCTCTAGATAACAGGCAGAAATACTCATTTAGGTCATGGCTTACACTGAATTCCTTTCAGCACTAATGTAAAACAGCTATTTTCCCCCTGAATTATCTGAATAATACTATTTTGTCTGTGACCTTTCTTTTGAGACGTGTTCCACGCTATAGCTGCGCAGGGAGATTTTGTGAACTTTGTTCACTGGAATCTGTTCATGTCAAGTTGCTCTTTCCCTCTTCAAAATTCTTCCTTTCCCTTCTCTTGTTTCTTAGCAGTCCCAGATGAGCAATGCTACCATTATGATGTGTGCATACTGTATGTCACTCCACTGTTGAAACAGTTCCTTAGTAAACAAAATGCAGAACTACATCTTGCTCATCTATCTTGGGTAAGAGATCTATCCACATAAATAACTGCAATTTTTAATTCTGCACAGGGAGAAAAGGCCTAAACTTCCACATAAATCATCTGCTGTAATATTTCACAATCTGATTTTCTCTGGCATGAGCCTAGGCAATGAGTCTGTGCTCCTGGTGCAAAGGACATCTCCTGGATATGAAACAAGCTACTTGATTATGGTATCTCTAAAATTGCAAACAAAGGAGACAATTAGTGCTTTTTGATGTGGACATCTGTCAGCAGAGAAACAACTGCTAATTGTCATGTAAGAAGCACACCAGACACTTCCATAGCAGTCATCCTTCTGGAAGTCAAGCATGAAAAAAATGTTACTCATCCAAGCACCAAGCATATTTTGTCTGAATCTGGCTGCATTTCTGCAACTGTTTAAAACTCCAAAGTGATGCGATGCTCTTTTATAGACAGATACTTGAGATCAAAATACTTAGCCAAAATACAGCAATCAGTAATGGTTTTTGTTGGCATGTGGTTAAGTTATCTAGCTTTATATTCTAATATTTGCATTTTAGTTTTAGAAGCAATGTAGGTGTAGTGAGAAAAGGTGCTGGAATCTCACATAAATACAAGCACATGGGATTTGTAGAGAATTGGTTCAGCAGCACTTCAGTTGCACTTCCTTCAGAGAAGTCCTTGCTCCCACAGAAGCACCGTAGGAGCTGTCAGTTTGGCAGCTACATGGCTCTACATGAGCTCTGAGCAATGTTAAAGCAGTACAATGCTGTCTAAAAGCCATGTGCGGGGAGGAATAGCTAATTCTCTTTGTATGAAAGGATTGACTCTAGACAGCCTGCCAGCTATAGAATCCATACACATCATTTCCTAAAGCATCTGCACGCCTCCCTTGCAGGCATGGGCTCATCAGCCCACCACTTAATTGAAGAGAATGGAAAAAATAGCCGCAGCCTCTCAAGGTACAACAGGTAAGGTGACGTCTTCTAATGACTGAACCAGGTTTGAACCAAATGAGAACTTCTTTGGAGTATCTCTTGTTTAGATGGCACTAAAGCTGCCCGCACTACAGCCTAGTTATTTTGCTGGTTACCTAGTTTGGAATGAATTTTCTTGAGAGCTGCCAGAGAACTGCTTGATCATCAGGAAAGTGGGTAATACTGATCTCTCATGATTTTCAACAAACCAATGAAAAAACTCAACTGCCTAAACACAACAAGCATGGTAACTGCTGCAGTCACAGAGAACCATACACGTAAGATAGATTTTAGCACTGCCCAGAGTCCTAAGCAAGAAAAAGAAAATAACAAACATTATGAAGTCTTTTTTATCCGTATGGAGTGAATAGAACACTTACAGAGCAATAAAACCTCTAGCACTGCATCCATTCTCTAGTCTAGCAAAGCCCTTTCATTTTAATGAGGTTGGTCTGCCTTTGTCCCAGGAGGAATGGGCATGAGTATGTTAAATGAACCAGCCTGCAGCTTCGAGATGCCCAGGGAGGCAGCAATGTGGAAAAGACCCATGGCGTCTAGGGAGCAGTGGAGACAGAAAATGAAGAGGGGGCATCTTCAGTTGCTGTTGTGTCAAAGTCTCAACAAAACACAGACTGGAGCAGCAGCAGCTCCTGATGGGGATGATGTACTTGTAAAACATTTACATTTTCAGCAGGATGTTTCTAATTAAACTCAATTGGTTTGCACACCTGCTGGGAGTGACTGCTCTGCACCTCATCTCCCGCTCCTACTTGAGCACAAACGATGCAACTGCCGAGGCTACCACACAGCACTGTGTTCCTTTTGTGCACTGACAGGAATTGAGAAAATGGATGGCAACAGCCTGGTTTGCATTTGCTACTGTTCTAGGAAGTGCTTTATTTTCTCTCTCTTTTTTTTTTTTTTTTCTTTTTCCCTCCAGAGCATCAGAGGTTTTACAGCCCTTTGGCAAGAGGGGGTGACTGACAGGGCTTTGTGTAGTCCCCTGATGGCAGGATATTACGATTGATGCTGGTAATAAACCCCTCAGGTCTGAGAAAGGTGCCCATACAGATCCTGACTACGATCAGATCGCAAAGGAAAGGATGGTACTGAAGCATACCATGATTAGTAGTGCAAGGCAGAACAGCCAGCTGTCACTAAACACTTCTTAACCTGTTTTATGAGCACAGCCTGACTCAAACATTTTAAGAAAGGGTTTTATTGATACTGTGTTATATTGTCTGACGCATTTACGGTTCTGCACAGAAAGGTCTGAACAACCAAACCTTTAGAGAAAGCTGCTAAAACTGTGCAGACAGTCAGCAGGACTTCCAGCTTATCACTGCTGTTCTGGGCTCCCTTTCTGCATGTTTAGGGAGCCAGCACTTGCCAGTGAGATGCAAGTCATACCTCAAAAGAATACTTGAATGTAATGGCCCTGTTGTACTGCGGCATTGCCCCGCTGTGAAATGATAAAAATGCATTTACTGTGCCGAGGCAGCAGGTCAGCATCCCAAATGTTCTCCCCTCCAACAAGCTCACTGGGTCAGAATAATTCTGTTTTGGATTGTACAGGACAGTCTCCTGGGTAACACGCTTCACAGCAATGCTTGGGGGGAACACGCCCTTGAATGCAAGGCAGTCAATGAGATTTATAATTACCATGTTTTATAACCTCGTTCATTCAGGCAGAGAAGGATACTGCTGAAGGGATCTCAAACAAGAGAAATAATCTATCTACAGCTACATAAATAGTAGTTGTTAATATGATTTGAATCCCAGATGGCAGAAGGTGCTCTTTTGTCCACTCTGCTGTCCAGAGTCACACAAAAATGCACACATTAGTTTTAAATGCAGGTGGCTGTAGGATGTGGAGCTCTGACTTCAGCTACCCTCTCCCAGAAAAGGGGATGTAAAATCCACTCCGTATCACTGAAATCTTCTGACTGCATTGAGCAAGGTCTTGGCTCAAGGCCAGGTCCCAGCTGTCCCCGTAGTGATAATGACCACTCTCCCCCGGGTGCTGGGCACAGGCAGAATCCAGCTGCATTTTCACACACGCACACATGTAAATTGTCTGAACATGATGGTGTTAATGTTTCTGGGATGGCAAACTGAACCTATAGATGTCTCACATCAAGCCCCATGCAGAATGCATTTTATTTTTGGAAAAGCCTGGAGGTAAAAAAAATAAAATCTCCCGGTACAGTTTATCTGATGCTTTGTTTTTGAGTGTCCTTGATGCATAACAGCATGCTATCATCTCTAAAGATTAAAAACAATCCCTTCTTATTGCTCTGCTGGGTATTTTCAAAGAAATTCATGCACAGATGAAAACAAATAAAAACAATGCCCAGTGGCTCTGAAGAGATCCTGGGCTTCTAGTTTCAAGTAGTCTGGAGACAATTTTAAACAAACACAGTCCTCCTAAATCCTTAGCTACAGCTCCAGTGAGGACATGCTGGCAAAACTTCAGTAGCTTTAACAGGGTTGAGGATTTTCAACATCTCCATTTTGTGGTTTTCAGGGTATATCTGAACTAAGATCTAGAGCTTATCGCATGCAACATTGGATTTTCATAATTTCTTAAACTGGAACTTCAAGTTAAATAACAACACCTTTTTTCAGGCTTGGTTTAAACAAAAATTCAGAGTAGCCAGGTCGGTTTTCATGTTGTTAAAGTCTGGGGGTTTTGATGGACTATGGCAAGGGGGGAGAAAGTCACCCTCTTATCATCAGTGCAGGACTGGGGCCCAAAACGATTGAATTAAACGCAGTGTAAACTGAGAGAGCCTCAGGCACTGATGAAGGAACAGTTCAGCTCGCTTCAGTTAACATGTCTTTTGCTTTTACCCACTTGGCTTCATTGTTCCGAGGATCTGGCCCAGTACAAGAATGAAATCCCTCCCCCAGCCCCTGTTCTGCTTCCAGTGTTTGCTGGACAGCTGCAGGAATTCTTAAGGAGAAATCTATGTGACACTGCTGCACTTAGGAAAAGTCTGAAAATAGACTTTTTTCTTTTTCTTCACTCCTGCTTCTGCACTGGCCTTGTTCAGACTGGAAAGCACTCTGCCAAGGTATACTTGAGGGTTTGGTTTTTAATGGTTGGGCAAAATCACTCACAAAATCACTTTGCTTTTACTGAAGCAAAGTAACTTCAGATGGAACTAGCATAAGATGCTTGGGCCAAGCACAAGAAGTTGAGTATATGAGTATTGATTTAGGGGTGTGTGTGGTATGGAGGGTAACAGAGACAATGCTGAATATAAAACCATGCCCTCTTGATGATAAACAGCCCCACAAAGCAGTGTACCACAATGCACAGGAAGGAGGACACAGCAGGTCATGTTCAGTTTGTGCCTGCTGCAGACTTACATTACATTTTTAGAAAATCTCTCTTTTATTTCTGACTTAACCGTATACCTGCTAAGCACTGCCCACCTACTTTACAGCCGTTGAAATTTCTTTGCTCTTAAGTCTGTATGCTGTCTGGGTGTTGAAACCACCCTCAAGTTTTTGGAAAGTAATATAAAAAAATCCTCCCATGGCCCCCCCTCACCCTCTTTAAGGCATTAGACTCGTTGCTTATCTGTGTTTGTTAACCTTGGCCAGTGCTGCTGACCACACTGCTCTTAGTTGGCTGCTTGTGGTGTAAAAACACTACCAGAAGCATTTAAGATGGACAGTACTGCAGAAAGGCGCTTACTTTCAAGGCTTTCTTTGCCTCTTCTACTTTGGATGGGGATTACTGGAAGCACAGTGGCTTTGTTTGGGAGAGTTAGTTTTATCTTGTCCCTGGTTTACCTCCTGAAGTGCTGTTTTCCCAGCATACTGGTGGAGCTGTGGAAGCATCAGATTCTTGTGCTGCATGCAGTGAGGGACAGAAATGTTCAAGCATGGTTATTAAGGCTTGTCAAAACTCTGTGTAGCAGTCCTAGTCACCTGGGGAAGGGGGAGCATCCACACTCACACAGCTGTTTCTCCATCCCCCTTCCTTGAGAAAAACATCTCAAACCTAGGTAGTGTTAAAGGCATGCTATAGACTTTTCTTCCTTGCCCCAAGCACTGGGATATTCTGCCATAGATACCTAAAAGCCATCATAATTCTTTTTAATTTAAAGGTTTCACCTTTCACCATCTACGGTATCTGAGCAAAGGAAGTCTCTCCTCAAGGGAGCTCTCTTCTAATAGGAGATGGGGAGAAGCAGTCCTGGCTCTTCTCAAACTGCGACAGGCTCTATGACCACTGAGATGGAAAAAGTTTGCAAATCGTCTGGTTCAAAGTATGCAAAAATAGCAGGGCTGCAATTCCAACAAGGCTGCTGCTCTTCTGTCCCTGTTTGATGCCAGCTTGTGAGAGTGAAAAGTAGTGCAAGAGTATCGAGACTTAATCCATTTGCAGAATTTTAGTTGTATGAATTTGATTTGAAAGGATTTGTGCTACATGTATATATCATGACTTGTCATTGCTGCCTGCACTAACACTACATTATGTGAGCATTCTTATTCCAGAGACTAGCTGCATTGATAAAATCACTTAGTACAGCTGACCAAGCTAAAAATAAATTTATAAAAAAATGGGCTGTCTTTTGGCTCAAGGATCTCACATATACACCATTTTTACTTTGTGATGCTGCTATTTTCGATGTTGCTATTTTATATTTTCTGGCTTGGGAAAGCTTACTTCAAACAATGGGTTAGTTGCAAACCACTTCCTTTGATTGTTTTTCCTTCACTATTCAAAGAGGTTATGTTAAAATGATATATGCTTCAAGTCAGTCCGATTTGCTGTGTCAGCTAGCAAATAATTTATAATACAGAATTTCTCAGAGAACACAAAACCTACGAGCTGAGAAAGTCTTCTAATCACTGGTGACTATGGTGAGGTTAAAAAAAAGTTCAAGTTGCAGAAATGTGAAATTAACAACTATCTCAAATACTTTACAATCATTTCTCATTAGTGGAAAGCACTCTTGAGCTTTCAAGGTTGCTTGGTCAACGTATTTGTGGTATTCCAGGAACAGCAAAGAACACTAAGGTGAGGGTTTCTGATCCTGAAGCCTGGAATTCTCCAGCGCTTGTGGGTTTTACTGGTCTCTCTCTACGTTTATTTACTTTTCTTGCTTTCAAGGCAAGACACTTTTCAGGCAAACAGGATACCAAATGGTCCATGAACCCACTGCCGACGATACTGCAGGCAATTTTGCTCTTAATGTGCATGAAATATGTGCAGAATCTCTTACTCTCACTGAAGTCACAAGGAGAGCTGGTATCTGCTTGTACTGCAGAAGGCTGTCCTGAACTATCCTGGCGTAAATAATCTCAGTTCAGAAAAGATTTAAATGCTGTGGGGTCTGGCTGTATGTTAGCAAATCTATAAGCTCTCCTACAACATCAAGCTTTGAGCCTCACAATGCAGTAAGGGATTATACAGGACTTTAGAAATGCTTTACTGTGGCATTTGTTTAATGTGACCTAGCTTCATTTGTCTGTATTAGTCACTCCTGTGCTCTGCTGAGCTGCAAGTGACAGCCTCAAAGAGAAAATACCACTGCTGGCCAACCTGCCACAAAAATTACAATAAAAAGTAATTATAAAAAGTACAGTGACATCTTCAGAAACTCTATTTTGCTAGATGCAAAGGGAATAATACTGCTCTCAAACCCATTAGCAATGACAAACCTGCTCACCATTAGCTGCTTTGGGAAACACTGGCCAGGGGAATATTTACTTAAGGATGAAGCGAACCTTCCTCCTTGTTTAAAAAAAAATGCCACAATCTCAGAGCTGCTTGAGAATTTATTTCAGATGAAATTCATAGTTCATCCTTCACTACCAATTAGGTTTAGCCAGGTTGGTATGTTATGCTAAATGTGCTGAACAAGTGCTGTATTTCACTTTGCAAAGCAATAGGGGCAGTAGAGGAGACCTGTGCATTAGGGGCAAGTTTGATTGTATAGAATTAAATTATGGTGATGATAGGGTTGAGTGTTTATGGGGGAGAATCAGGGGAAAGGCCAGCACGGCAGATAGCCTGGTGAGAGTGTTATGGACCACCCAACCAGGATGAAGAGGCAGACAGAATATTCTATAGGCAACTGGAAGCTTAAGTCTTACAGTCACTAGCCCTTGCTCTTGTGGGGGACTTCAACTTACCAGATGTCTGTGGCAAATATAACACAGCAGACAGAAAGCAGTCTAGGAGTTCCTGGAATAAGGATCCTGGGGTTATTTAGGCTGGAGAAATGGAGGCCCAGAGAAGACCTTATCAATCTCTACAACTACCTGAAACCAGGATGTAGCCAGGTATCTCTTCTCCCCAGTAAGTGACAGGACAACAGGAAATGGCATCAAGTTGTGCCAGGGCAGGTTTAGGTCAGATATTATATAGAAATTCTTCACCAAAAGGGTTGCCAAGCATTGGAAGAGGCTGCCCAGAGAAGCGGTGGAATCACCATCCCTGAATATATTTAAAAGATGTGTGACTGTAGCACTCAGGGACATGGTTTAGTGGTGGGCTTGGCAATGCTCGGGTAAGGGTTGGACTCAGTGATATCAGAGGTCTTTTCCAACCTAAATTATTCTGTGGTTCAGCTGTATTCTGCCTCCTGAGTGCTGGTTCATGTCATGTTCAATGCAGGTGTTAAAGTCTGTGAGACACAGATTGACTTGACAGGTTGTGGAGAAGAAGGGGGAGCTGTTGCTTGTAACAAGGAGAGACAGAGACCACAAGGATAGGTTTACCACTGAACAGCAAGTGCCACGCTAATATATGAACAACAGCTTTTCCTGACCCTCAGGGTTAACAGGCCCAAAGACATCAGAGCCAAAGCAAGGATGGCTGTTTTCCAGTGTCTCTTGGTATTTGGGCTGCATGGTGGGGTTTTGGTAGTGTGGGGGCTAAAGGGGTGGCTAAGGTGAACTCACCAAACTCTCCAGGTACCCAGCATTGCCCTCACCCAGCCTCCAATTCCACTCACTTCAGGATCACTAATTGCTTCAAACAAGGCTTCCCTCTTTCAACAAATTAGACTCCTCCTGCCCTCACCTGGCTAGTTCTGCAAGGAAAGTATTTGGAATCTGGTTCATATTTTCTTACTTTGCCTTAGAGACCCGTCTCCTTTTCAAAGTACCAGACCAGATTTCTCAGGCAATGCAGGAGATGTTCCCTCCATCTAAGGTTTCATAACCCAGGTCTGAGCCTGCTAAAACCAGCTGGCACTACGCTTCTTGTAGCTCTGATGTACACAAATAGGTGTGTGTATACAAAGACACACACAGCCTAAGTTATGGCCCTGCTGTAGGCCACAGAGGATGCCAGAACCATTCCAGCAGCTCACCTGTTTAAGAACAAACAACAAAAGCATCAAATCACATCAGGGAGCCTCCTACCAAAGGTGTCTTCCTCCAACAGCTTTCCAATGACTAATGAATTTCCCAAAGGCCTAACTTTTGAAAAAAATCCCCAAACCTAAGCACTGTGTGGTTTCTGGTAGGAAGGGCAATGTGAGTTACTAAAAAATTCAGTCTTGATACCAAAATCTCAGCATAACTCAGAGATGGCAACTCTGTACCTTATTTAAGCATTGAACAAACTTAATTTTCTACTTATCCTGAGTGTAAAGGTTTTACTTGCTCTAAGTGGTCATTATGTACAATTCACCTCTGGCCCTTAACAATGCAGGTCTTGCTTGTCATTTCTACGCCCCAGTGTCCCTGGAGCTTTAGGAGGAACTGCATTTGCTGAAGAGTGACATTTTGCACACGGGATGTAATAACCTCATGCAATTGTACAGGCTGCACACCAACTGGGGAGAAGTAGCTCTGCAGAAAAGGACCTGGGGATGCTGGTGGACAAGAAGTGAACACGAGCCAGCAGGGCACCCATGCAGTGCCCAAGGTTAATGGCTTGCTGTGCTGCATTAGGTAATGCATCACAGCAGACTGAAATTCAGTATTTCCTTCTATTTGGTTCACATCTGGAATGCTCTCATCAGTTTGGGTTCCTCAGTAATGAAAAGATGATGACAAACTGGAGAAGGATGGGTGTAGGGACACTGAGATGGCTGGGGAGCCATTATTATGAAGGGTTTGAAAGAGGAACATTTATTCAGCCTTTCCAGGCTAAGGAGGTATTCAAATTCCATCTTCAGCTATCTAATGGTTGACTGGAAGAAAGATGGGACTAAACTTTTCTGAGAGGTGCTCAGTTGCAATGGATAAAGGTACAGCAAGAAAAATTCTGGTTGAGTAGCTTTTAAGAAAAAATTCTTCACAGGGAATGTGCAGCATCAGAACTTGGGCCCAGACAGGTAGAAGAGCCATCCTTGGAAATATTCAAAGCTCAGCTGGACACAGCCCTGAGCTACCTATATCAAATACAGATATTTTAAGCTGTGAGCAGGAGGTGGGACCAGATGACCTCTAGACGAAAGGTCCTTTCTCACCTGAATTCTTCTATGATTCTAATGTGCCTCATGACATGTGCGCTAAGATATTAAGAGCACTTAATATATCATCACTGGTGTCGGGTATCATCAACATTTTCATCGGCTGGAACACTGCCGAGCTGACTCAAATACTGTACATCTTGTCTAAATGCAATTTTAAAAGGCATATGGCAGTTTCTGTGTATCTCAATTAGCTTTGTATCATGCACACTGACATTCAAAATTAGCTGAGCTGGGGCTCTGTTCCCCACTCAGTCCACAGTTTATATGGAGTTTGCTTGGTTCATTGTAAATCCTACTAAGGCTCACAAAATAAGACCCTCCTTCAGAGTCACATTAACCACAGTTCGGATTTTGAGGGATCAGAGAAAAGTTCACACAGCACAAACCTAATGAATCAAACCCTAAAAGATTAATGTTCCTGAATAAAGCAGCAAACCTCACAGAGCTCCAAGGACCTGCCTCTTCTTTTATTGCTCTGCTCTTAGGATGAAAGAGGAGCAACAGGGCAGTGATGTCTCTCCACATTGGTATCTATTATTGTAATGCTAACTGCTAGCTCCCATCACCCCTGTAATTCTGTTTGGGAAGCTCTGCTACAGAATTTACATTCTTATCTTTGTTTAGTCAATGCTGGCAAATAAAAGCATAAACAAATAATCTCCACTGTACAGCTTGGCAATACTGAGATGCTGGCATTTGTGTTCCTGTTGATTTTTATTTCCAGTCTCTTATGCTGGCGACAATCTTGGGAAGCAGATACAGTCTGGTAAGCGATGCAACTGAAAACTGATGTTTTTATGAGTCTGCCCTTTTTACTCAAATAAATGCTGAACAGGTGAACACAAGCAAAGGGTGAACTGGGCTAATTATGAAAACATCAAAGCAGTAATTTCTCTGAAACAAGTTAGTGTATTTTACCTCATTTCCTGCCTTAGGCCATGCACTAGGAGATACTCAAGTGCCTCATGTGATATAATTTAAAGAGGTACGTGATCTACACAAACATAGGCAGCCACTGTAATTGCAGTATCGCTCTGTATCTTCAGGGGAAGAAGAGAGGGAGATTTCCACAAGGCAATGCAGAGCAGCAGCCTAACAAAAAGGGCTCTGCACCAACACTGGAGAATCCCTCTCTCTGGGCAACAGGTAGAAGGGGTGACCAATTCATCTATCTGAGCCAAAGGCTGAGAACTAGGCAATGTGAATTTTCCCCACACAAATCAAAGTTACCACTTCAGACTCTCAGAAGCAAAGAGGAAGTATAAAAGCCCATTCTTTTGTTTATTCCTTACACAGCTATTGGTAATAGGCTATTAAGTAAAGCATTACCCCTCCAACTTCCAAGAATACTAGTAATGAGGACTGACTTAGGCAAACATTATATTTGACAACACCATGAACTGCATGACTCCAGAGAGTGACCACATGCCAGAGATGCTCCATCCTGTTTCTGACTAAGAGGCTCCCAGTTGGTATGCTGTGCCCAATGACTGTCTCCAGCCCATGTCCTTCTGGACAAAGGAAAGGATTGGCTAACTACAGTGGTCATAAATCTCCGCACTGAAAGGTGATTAGCTTGAAAATCCCCTGTTGTTCTGTCAGGAAGCCATACAGAAGAGGTGCAAATCTATTAAATTACATCTGGCAGACATACATCTAAGAATACACGGCATCTGGTGCTCTAGGAAACTACCATGCTATACCGTCAGACAGCTCATAAGAGTATCTCTTTCCAAATTAACATTCTTGCCATCTGATTCTCATTAGACTCACTCAACTGTTCCATTAATCTTGTATTTTTCCTCCCAAGGGATTAACATTGATTTTTTTGGTCTTGAGCACACACAGGAAGGTCATCCTGTTTCCTACAGGGTGGATTCATTCAATAAAGAACTACACTATTAAACCAAACTTGATGTTATTGTCAATAGAGACAAGCTGCCACAATGCTGTTTAAGAGAATTTCCATGCAACTCTCCTGAGTCCAGCTACATCCATCATTCCACTTCACGACACACTAGACACTTGACAACTCATTAAAAATATATATAAAAAATGGAAGTCAAGGCTGCATCCCAGGGAAGACTTAATAACATTCAAACTCCACCTCTAATTTAAAAAATAATAAACAGCAAAATAATTACAAAACACTTATGGGAATAGAAGTTCTTCAGCAGAAAATGAAAATAGGAAGGTAGGACAGCAGGTAGGCCTACAAAACATTTTTAGCTGGATACTATGCATTTCAGGTCACAGGTAAGTACATTATTAATTCAGTCACTGGTGGTCTGGGCTGGGCAGCCTAAATGGGCAACCACTCATTTGGGTTTGGTAAAGTCCTACTTTTGGGGTGATCCAGTCTCTCCCTCATAAATTGATCAAGCTGCAGTATTAGAGGGGTGAGATTGCTCTTTACACATCATGACCCAGAAGGCTGCTTTGGAACCTCTCTGCACCGGAGGCTGGGAACCCTCTTCAATCTCCAGCAGCAACTTAGAGCAGATAAAGCTGCCTCCTCTAGTAGATGCAGCTTTCCTCTCCCCACAGCATTCACTATTTGTTTCCACATGCACCCACAGAGAGCAGATGTATGCCTTCCCAGCCTTTGTTCTACTATCTCGACAAGTCAACCTCTCTCTTGCCCATCCCTGATGATCACAGGCTCTTTGTATCCCTGCGGCTTCCCCCCTGCACTCCATCTTTTTTCCACAGTCTGTAGACCACTTTGGCAAAAACACAGGCAAAAGTCACATTAGCAGTATTAAACAACAGCTCCTTGATAGACTAGAGCTTTATAGAAGCATGAGGAAGGACAAAAGGAAAGGAGCAAGAGGAATGTTTTCAACGTGTAAAAAATGCACAAGTTAGATGTTGCAAAGAGCAAACAGGAAAAGTATAGTAAGTTCCTGCCTCAGGAGTTGATTTTTCCAAAGGGCTGACGACTTCCTCCCAATTTCTTGGTACTGGATTGTTTGTTCTGTTGTTTTCAGATTCTCCTTCAACACCACTGGAACAAGCCTCTCACCTAAGTGCACTTAAGATGTTTTGTAGTGAGTTTTACCTTTCTTGCATAAAATAGCAAATAAATAGCATTGAAAAAGCCATCTGAGGCAAATCGATGTTGGGTTCACCTCCTGCAGAAATCTACAAGGCAGAGAGAGATGAAAAAAGTAGAAACATCCTATTGAACGGAAGAAGAAAAAAGTGATTCAGAGACAGAAAAAACTGTCTCTGAATGGTTAATGCTTTACCTTGGTATTTTTAAACTAAGCAGCAGTCTATGCTTTTTTCTGTCTCTTCTATGCTCCTTCCAATTCTTTCTCCACCCCTTCTCTCTTATGCACCTATATATCACCATCTGCCTGTTCTCCAAATGTACTGGAGAAATGCAGTGCGCCAAACAGAAAAAAAAAATAGTAAGAAAAATTGTTCATAGCATATAGGGACTGAACCACTTACAGGGTGGGGTGAAATGTTTAAATGTTTTGCACTATCAGAACAGTCCAAAAATATCCTGCTGGAGACCACGACTTAGCAAATTCACCCTTGCAATGTTTTCTTGTGCACTCCATATTAGGTAGACCTAAGAGAGTTGCAGTGTCTGTAGCTCTCAAAGCTGCTGCACAGAAGACGTCACTGGTCTTCCTCTGGGTGGCTCGAATCTCCTGTTGACTGTCACTATTACTTACTTAAGGAAGGAAAAGGAAAAAAAAAAAAGGCACTTCATTCAAGGTTGCTCCATTTTTGGAATTGCTTGTAATGACTGTTGCTTTAAAGCTTCTTCTACCTTTAGGTCTGTCATCTCTCCCTTAAAAATCCAAACCCCTTCTCACCAGGGAAAAACTGCAGAACTGTACTGGTACAAGGATGTTCTGCTTGCACTGAATTTGCAGAGCAGGAGGATACATTCACTGCCAGAGAAAGGAAGCACCCTCCCTCCCCCCTGCAAAAGCTATTTTTTGCAGGCGTTGTCATATCTTATCCCCAGGAAGAGAAGAGGGCCGTGCTAGAAAGTCGTCGGAGTCACATTTGCTTCTGTTTTACTCTGTCCTTCACAGCACCACTATAACAATTTATCAATACAGTGGAGGACAATGCATGACACAGGCACAGCAGATTCCTCTAAAGAAAACAAATCCTTGCTAGAGGAAGGAATAGTTTGCAGATCTGCCTCCTAAGTCCTACTGTCACCGCAATAATGTTTTCACCACTACTTACATTTAGGGACATAAGGGTACTCAAAGCTGTAAAGCGCATCACTTGTGCTGAACAGTTGCAGTACTTTGTCCAAAATAATTTGTGGTCCAAAATCCCACATGAATAAAGGAATCTAGACAAATAATTAGAATAAATAAGATTTTGCGCTTACAGTGTGTCTGTCATCTGAAAGTAAGTGCAGATATTAATTAAGCTCCACAAACCCCAGATGAAGTAGATTAGTAGCTTCATCCCTGTTTTACAGAGGTTTAGAGTAAAGTGTGACACATAATCAGAGCTGAAAGTGCAGCAGAGCTGGCCATGCCAGCGATGGTGAGAGCCAGGGCTCCACCTCCTCTCCAGCCTCTCCACTGAATTGCCTTCAATGGAAAATGACTGAGTTGTAGTTCTTTGCTCTCTGGAAGAGAAAGGCACGCCCTGTTGCACAACAGTAGCAAAGCCCCGGCCTGAAGTGCTTTGATAAATACCAGGAAACCGTGCTTAGTTTGGGAAGAGAAACCTGGAGCTCGCTTGCTCTCGTACATTTGCTTTGGGTGCTCTGTCTCGCTCTTTCTGAGACACCAAGAGATCCCCTCCGTGGCAGCACACCCCAAACAGCCCCAACAGCACAGCTTGTGGCTTCTCAGGTTTGGAGGATATGCTATAGAGAGTATCTGAAGTATGCAATCTTGGTTTGTATATGTCTATTTCTATGCATTTTTACTGTAACTTATAAGCCACACCAACCTAGGATCACACAGACAGAATGTAATAAAAAACTGTAGCCAATACATACATTCAAACCTTAAAATAACCCTCTCTTGAAGCAGGCTTTTACATTACGTTTTACATGTACATTTTACATCTGATACCATCCAAAAATACTTAAAGTAATGAATGCAAAGTATATGTGTATTAAGGAAAATAACCCCAAACCCCTAGAAAGTTTACTAGTAAATCTTCAGTGGTTTTGTATGTTAAAGAATTGTTTAAAATTTATTTTGCAGGCACTACCTACTGAAATTCAAGTTCTTAGGACAGCAGTTTCTCAAAGATTCCCTTTAAGGAGCAGCTGTGATAATGAAAAGTATTTCTCAGTATCACAGAAGTATTACAACTGTACAACTCCTCAAAATTTCCCAGTCCTTAACTCTGCTTATTACCTTTGCCTAAACAGGAGCAAGGGGAGCATCACATGCAGCCAGGAAGAAGTGTCTCCAGAACAGACAAAAACAGGTCACTCGCTGTGTCTCTCTAGATACAATTATCCACCTAATTACACTGAGGACAAATGCAGAGCTGTCCTAACGACTGCGGGATGCATTTTAATAATGATGTTCAATTCTCTGTACACAAACATAAAAAACTGAGCAAGAAATGTCAAGAGAAAATGGAAACAGACCACAGCATACCTATCTGCAAAACGGCCAACAAATTGGATAAACTAGACATAAAGAAGCTCCTTAGAAGATAAACAACTATTAATGTGAAAACTATGCTCTTTCATTCTCACATTTAAGCACAGAAAGCATTCTAATTTCAGTTTTCAAGGTAAAAACGGTTTTAATTACCATCCTAGCTACTTTATAAGACATACAGACCTTGGTATGATGGAGCCATGATAATTTACCCATGCAGAGAATCTGCCCTGTGATTTATATCATTATTGCATGGCAGCATGAAACAAATCCCCAAGGAAGTAACGCATGTCATCCTGGAAAATATTAAGCAATCAAGCCATGTTTATTATGTGAATGGATGCCTTTGAAAACAAGGATGCATGCACCATACTGTGAGGCAAAATGAAATAAATGAACAGAAATAATTCATTTCCATGTTCTAATCAGTAGAAACTGTAGTCTTCAAATTACCCTGATGCTACCAAATGTGAGTCTGGAGACAATAGGTTGACTCTTCTACTAAAATGAACATGAAATTGCACCCTAAGTACACAATGAAGGCCCAATTAAGAAGTCCAAGATTTTGCAAAGTCTTTCTCTTTTTATTCAGCCCTTGCATCTCACTGAACAATTAACATCAGAAGATTTAAATAAAGCATCATATACTTTTGAATGCTCAGAACTAATCAAGAGCAATATACCTATCTTAGGCAAAAGGAAGATAATCTATTAAAAAATCTGTTCTCAATCAAGCTCTTCAGCTTCAAGCATTACCAGCAGAGCAAGATTTGTGTTCCACCAGATAAAAGGATGTCTCTGGCAAGCAAAATTAAGTATATATACATATCTATCAAAGGCTAGAACTGCACACTTGCTGGCTGTGTTGTATTCACAGACTGGGACACTGACATCTCTGCAAGGATGTGAGACAAGTGTTACACTGCTTACTGCTCTTATATTTAACCGTGCATTTATCAGAGATGCTGACCATTCAGAAAATAAAATCCAACCCCTTTAGGCATGAGGAGATGGAAACAGAGCTTTGGTAACAAAATCAGGTTAACACAAAACAGTTTAAATAGAACATTGTATTTTTATGAAAATGTATATAGATATAATTAAATCAGTAAAAGACCATGGGGTGGAGACGGTTTTTTTGAACACTGAGTCTACAGCACTGCCTTTGAAGCTAAGCTATTTTTCTGCAAGTGCATTACTTGCTCTAGCCTGCTCATCTTAAAAACAAGAAGTTCAGAGAGAGGTAACAGCAATAATGAAAGGAATGGAACTGGTTCAGTGACAGATACCTGTAAAATCAGTAATGGGAGTGGCATGAATAAGAATCAGCAGTAAATTACGTCTTCCAAAGTAAGAATAAGGTGCATCAGGGTGGCTAAAATGAGCTGCATCAAGATCATACAAAATTTGGCAGTTCTTTGTACAACAGAAAGGAAACCTCTGGGTCTCCTTGCCAAAGGGTACTGAGGATGATGAAAGCTCTAACACAGCCTCAAGACAAGCTCATGAAGGAGAAATCTACTGGGAATTGCTATGCAAGTAGAACTTACCTCTGTTTTGGGATGTCCCTGAGCTAAGTCCAAACCTTAGAAGTACCACATATGCCTGCTGTGGCCTCATTCTTTCCTAGGCACTTCTTTGCTGCTGGTGGCAAGGAGTAGTTTAACCTCTGGCCTGACCTGATACAGTCATGCCAACATTATGTTTAGTATATACTTGCAGAAAAAATTCCTGGTAATAGCTTCAGATTCACTTTGGGGGTGGGAGGATGAGTGGATGAAAAGCAGCTCTACAGAAAAGGACTTGGTGAACAAGCAGCTGGCCATGGGCCAGCAATGTGCCCTTGCAGCAAAGGCAGCTAACAGTATCCTGGGCTGCATTAGGAAGAGTCTTGCCAAAAGGCCGAGGGAGTTCATCTTGCCCTTCTACTCAGCACTGGTGAGGCCACACCTGGAGTACTGTGTCCATTTCTGGGCTCTCCAGGACAAGGAACACATGGTCATACTGGAGAGAGTCCAGGCAAAGGGGCATCGAGATCATTAGGGGAATGGAGCATCTGTCATACAAGGAGAAGCTGAGAGCTGGGACTGGTCAGCCTTGAGGGGAGACCTTATTAGTACAGTTAAATATCTGATGGTAAGGTGTAAAGAAGTGGAACCTCTCAGAACTTCTCAGTGGTTATCCAGCGACTGGATGGGCACAAGCTGAAACACAAGAAATTCCATTTAAACACTAGTAGCAGCTTTGTTTACTGTAAGGGTGATCAAACACTGGAAGAGATTGCTCCGAGGTTGTTCCATCCTTGGAGGTACTCAAACCCCAGCTGGACATGGTGCTGGTAGTCTGCTCTAGCTGAATCTGTTGAGCAGGGAGTTGGACTGCAAGATCTCCCAAGATCCCTTCCAACTTCAACCATTCTGTGATTCTGGTATGTGGGTGATACCTCCCCAACTGCATGTACCACAAAGGAACTTCTCCCAAAAAAAGCTGGCCTTCCTGCAGAAAGACCACAAAATACACTAATCTTGGAAAATTATGGCCATCAAACAGCCTACAGTTAATCTGATGGCCCACCTTAAGGGAACTGAAACCCAGATGAGTGGGAAGCCTGTTTTTCCAACTTCAGTTGGAGAGTACTCTGTGACTGTGAATCCTTCCTGCATGGCTGCTGATCTTATGTTTCATGGTGCAGATAATAGTCAAAGAACAGCTCTCATGATTAGCACAACTCGTGTTAGCTGTACATTCTCTTTGATTTGGTTATGGAACAAATCAAGTATGTGTTCACAAGATCATGCTTTCCACCCATTCATGTGGTCACAACAGAACACACATGAACAAAACCCAATATATTTTTCACTTTGTTTTGCTATCCAGTTTAGGGATAAAGTAGTGCAGACAGCTACACAGAATTCGGATGCCAACCTTATTTCCCTTGCCCCAACCATCAAGAGAAGTAAGGAATCATTACAGTTTTCCACTGCATTCAGGAAGATCCAAGTATGAGACAAGCAACTTTTTTTTTGCTTTGAGGATATTTTTTATTGTTTTCATTAAATCTTGCACAGTGATGGAGATAAGGGTGCCCATTTCCTTCCCTTTTAAATATACGATTCTTTTTCCCTGAACTAAAACATGTTGAGAATTGCTCTGATTTGACAAAGTGCTATGTGAGATGCATGCTGGGCAGGAGTCTTCCGAATATCTCAGTACATTTTAGTTTAACTTGCAGTATTATTACATATAGAGCTTTAGGACTCAAATCCAACATGCTGGCATTGATTTTTCCCCTCCTCTGAATCAAAAGTGAGAATGGTACTGAATGCACTGTGGCTGGGAACTAACAAGTTTCAATCTCTTTCTCCAGTTACATCCAGGTAGGTGGATTTGTGTATCGCTTTACAAGGAGGTGTCATCTGCCCCAGCTTACAATATATTTTCTGACTTGGTTGGGCACATGTCAGTTTTGTTATCACCACCCCAAAGCCGCGTATTGCATGATGTTATATAACCAAATTTGGTACGCACTGAAAGAAGTAAACCATAGTTACTTGGTTGCAGAAGTGTGCTGTCAGAGGTTACAGTGTAAGACAAGGAGATATGGACTAAGCTCTTGTTTCTAGACCAGCAAAGATGCCTGCTCAGCAGAAACTCCACCAGCCCCCTGGGAGGGAGAAGTGCTCTACGATCCCTGCAAGCAGGCCCCAGAAGGAGCCTGTGAAAGGGAAGAAGAAACAAACAGGGTTGTTCTAGTAAAGGAAGGGATGACAGAAACATGAGACAGAATCGGGAGAAATGTGGGAAAAGAACTGTAGCAAGTTGCATTTATTAAAGAAACTATGGTCTCATTGTATGAACAATTTTTGAGAGCCAACCCAAGCTAATTGTTTCTGGCAGCAAACAGCTATTTAACCAAAGGAGCAGTTGGTCCTCTCACCAGGAATACACTTCAAATAGCCCCAAAAACTGATTCTGTATGTCTTTTTCAAATGAAAACAAAATTCCTCAACAAATATACTTCCTTAGATTCTGTATTAGCCAGTAGTACTGACTTTGTAAAGGCCAATGGTGGATTCCTGATTCAGGCTTAAGGATCCTGTGATATCACTCAGAAACTGCAAGTGTTACAGGAAGCAGCACAACTGTGTGGTATTTTCAAAGAGCTTGTGGCTTCCTAACCACAACATTGGACACCAAGTGCCAAAGGCCCCTGGGATGAAGCAAAGCATGGCACCCACCCCCTGGGATGTGCTTGGCACTGCAGTGCTGCCGCCCAGTGCTGCTCTGCCATGCAGCAGCGTGCCTTCTATGGAAAGCAGGCTGATTTGACAGCTATTGTAAACACCCCACAGTCACAGTAAAACACAGCCATTTTCAGCTGCGCAGAGAAACAGCTTGTGTGTATCATGGTGGTGACTCCACCCCGTGTACAGGTGAAGTTACTGAAACCTGGTAAGACTCATTCATTGCTAGATCTGTGCCCTTCATTTAAAGCCAGCAACACTCTTCAGGTTGGAATTTTCCAAATATAGCTTTGACAACCCAGTTCTGAGAGCCCAGGGGAAGAGACATGACTACTTTGCTAATTGATGCTGATACACCAGGGAGGCTCAGCACTGTCTACAGCAGAGTTTCCCTTAAAGTGGACTAGGTCAGTTGGATGGCCATTGTACCAAGTCAAACAGTAATTCTCATAACCAGATCCTCTTTCTCTAAATTATTATATATTCACAACAGTATTACTAGAGTGGGAAAACAATGTATTCAAACTGGGGGGCCAGCACTGAAACAACATGTGTTAATTTAATTCCAGCTGCCTGTGTATGTGTCTCGCATAATTTCAAACCCCTTGGAACAAGCCGATAATCTAGTTTGCCCTCTTGCATAATCCAAGACATATATTTCCCTCTGGTAGGGGACTGAACATAGTGTGCTCAAGAACTTGTATTTTTAATAAAAGTACAGCCAGTACTTGGCTAATACGTACATTTAGGAAAGACATTCAGTTTTCTTCTGATGGCTGCGAGGAGATTCAGTATTTACCACTTGTTACATTACATCCTCGGTTGCATAAACTCAGTCTTAAGTTCTCCATGGGGACAGTGTCTCATTCAGTACACAGGACAAAATCACTTAGCTAGCAGCCATTCAATATTTTATTTTTACCCTTTTTATTTGATGCATAGCCCTAGAAGCCTTGTTTACTGCACATTATTCCAGCTCTATTCTGAAGGCAGAATGATTAATTTCTTTACAGACTTTTCTATAGTGCTCATCAGATGCTTCTAACTTGTTATGTGCAATTTCCTAGCTTTTGGAAAAACACACAAAGGAATGCCATTATGTGGCATCATATAAGTACTGCCATGATTCATATCAGCAGGGATAGATCAGACCTTTGCTATCTTAGCTAACAGGTGTGAACCACAGGCTGCCAGCATGGCCAAGTTAAAGGAGGTGAAGCACATGCTTAAGCAAGTGATTTTCACTGATACTTGCTGGCACCAGGATGGGAAGATTCAGAATCTAAAGGAGATTGAAGGATATGGAGAGGAAGTACTCTTACAGGTTCCTTTTCCTTTGTCATTCTCCTGACTGACCCCTTTAATTCATCCCTTCCAACATGCCCACCACTCAATCAATGTGTCTTCTTACCTATCCAGTCTTATCCCGTGTTATCTATCTTATCCTCTTTTCTATCTATCCTTATTTCTCTTAGTTTGTTATTCAGTTTCTTTCCTCTTCCCTACTTGCTTACAGACTGAGTCTCTGCCCCCAAATTTCTTGTCTCACTGTCTTTTTCAGCTCTCCGAAATTTTACATCCATCCCTTGACTAAAATATCATCAAAGGACACTCTGAATTCTGGAAGGGACCCACAAGGATCATTGAGACCATCTCTTGGCCTCACACAAGACAGCCCCAAGAGTCACACCATGTACCTGAGAGCATTGTCCAAATACTTCCTGAACTCCATCAGGCTGCTGCTATGACCGGTTCTCTGGGGTGCCCATTCCAGTGCCCAGCCATCCTCTGGGTGAAGAACCTTTTTTGAATATCCAACCTAAAACTCCCTGACACAGTGTCAGGCCATTCCCTTGGGTTCCGTCACTGTCACCACAGAGACAGATCAGCACCTGCCCCTCCTCTTCACCTCACGAGGAAGCTGTCACTGCAGGGAGGTCTCCCCTCAGTCTCCTCCAGGCAGAACAGACCAAGTGACCTCAGCTGCTCCTCATACGGCTTTCCTTCAAGATCCTTCACAATCTTTGTTGCTCTCCTTTGGATGCTCTCTAATAGGTTAATATCCTTCTTATACTGTGGCACCCAAAACTGCCCCCAGCACTCGAGGTGAGGCTGCTCCAGTGCAGAGCAGAGCAGGACAACCCCCTCCCTTGCCTGGCTGGCAATGCTGTGCCTGATGCCCCCCAGGACAGGGTTGTCCATTCTGGCTGCCAGGGCACTGCTGACCCATATTCAACTTGCCATTGACCAGGACCCCAGATGCCTTTCTGTGAAGCTGTAGATACACCCAGGTTGCCCTGGGGCAGGCGCCCTCATGAACGCATGCTGCCTGTGACCAATGACTGCACTGTCTTCCAGGTGTTTTTCAGTAACTCCCAGAATAATCTCTATAATTTTACCAGTCACTGGAATGAGACAGACAGGCCTGCATTTATGAGGGTCATTCCTCTTGCCTTTCTTGAAAATTACTGGAGTTTGAGCGGAATAAGCATTCACAGACTCCTTAGAGCTTTCAGAAATACTTATCTACTAAGCACATATGTGTTTTTTAAAGGTTACAACTTGGATAACTTAGGAAGGATTTTCTCAGGGATGGTAAAAAGCACACTCATATGTTACCCATTCCTGACAAAACCTGCAGACACTAAGGCACAGTAAAGAAGATATTGCAGAAGCCTTCAAGGTCTCTTCTTTAGCCTCCTTTTCAGAAACAGCTAAGCCATGTTGGGATGACATTTTCTGAAGTAAACTGGGCCAGAACATACAAGATGTGCACCTTGGAAATTTTTATTCCAAGTTACTACAGTTTCAGAAAATTGCAAGCAACTGCAACATGAAGACACAGAATATGGGTATGTCCATAAAATAAGACAAAAATGAGAACTATTAGTATCATGTTGGCATCTAATTTGATGGCTTCTCTGGTATCAGTGACTTCTCTGAAATCATGACGCAGAGCAAAGAATATTCCATCTAGCAAGGTTTTTACTGACTGAATTTGTAAAAGCTGTACCACAACAACAAAGTAACATTATTGCCCCATATAAGCTTGACGTGTATAGCAGTCTTGGAATGTTCTCCTGACAGGCACCAGCTATTCATTTGCTCTTTTTGTACTGAACATTCATTACTACCAAATATCTTGTCCTTTGCCTGTATTTTCTCTCAATTATAACTTCACTTAACATTTGATCTCTTGTACACTGATACCCCTTCTGTTCTGGAGTTGCCAGCAAACCTCATCAGGACCAAATTTATGCCAGGAGATAAAAATCTGCTAGCAAAGACATTAAGAAGTCACGTGGATATAGAATTCCTGTAAATTAGTCAAGACAAAGTTCCAAAATCCCAGAGAGACCTGGTAAGTGCTACAGTTAACAGGACATACTATTGGATGAAATATGATTAACTGTTCTGATTTCACAAGAGAAGTGGGTTTTGGTCTTCCACAAAGCTCCCTGTATAATTATTATTGCTATTAAGCTCTAGGCCCTGTGTCTGGAAAACAGTTTGTTTTGGGCTTGGTGCCACAGAAGAAGAATACTTGCTGGGTAGGGGTGTTATAAAAAAAACCCAACCCACAAATGTGGAGTCACTGCCCCTACACAAGGCTGGAACTAAGCTGCAGCTTAAAACAGTAACATATTAATTATATTGTAAACTCATAGTTTATCTTATATATGTAAATATATAGATATATAGATAGATAGTTATTTAGTTCAGATCTTTCAGACATCAGTGTACTGCTTATTTAAAATGCATAACAGTCAGCAGGAAAAGCAACAAAGACAAAGCAGTGAATTGACTTCCAAAACTATCAGCCTTTGTCAATTAAAATATTTACTTTTGACACAAGTCCTAATTAGTTAAAAACATTCAATCCAGTCTTAAAATAGAGGTTCAAGCTACCCAATTTATTCTTGGAACAGTCACTTGCTCTCAGGATTAGGAAGACAATGGCATCCAGAGCAAGCATGAGCCCTCTCCCCTCTTATTACAGTTAATCAGGAACATAAATACTATAATGGAGCTGAGCCCCTGCAAACTCACCAGGCTGTGCATAATTTCCACTCCAGCTGGATTCACTGTGAGCGCTTCATCATACAATTGCTTAGCCTCCTCCAAATTGCCTTTCATCTCTGCAAGCCTCCCACGCATGTACAGTACAGCATGAGATGTAGGGAAAAGACTAGCTGCCTCCTGGGTACAAAAGCCTGCTTCTTGGAGATGCTGCTGTTCCAGGAAGAGTTCAGCTGAAGAAAAAACAAAACACCAAGCCATAAAAATAAAGCAAAAAATACCCTACCATTAGATGAAATGAAGCAGAGACCTTTCTTTATATTAATTATATATCATCTGCCTTAAGCATATTAAAACATGAGGCCATGATCCTGCACATGCTTAGTACTATGGTTAGTGCTTGCTATCATGACTGGATTCACTGAATGTATCTTTTCCTAATGCTAAGGGATCTATAGAGATGCTCATGGACATCTTTGGATGGTGTCCTGACAGAGGACAGCCTTAAGGATTCCTCCGTCGGGAAAGTAAACATTGCTGAACTGAGCCCTAAGGAAGCAGGGCTGGTAGCTACTTAAAGTCATCACATGTGTTTCCAAATAATCTGGGGAGAAAAAAGAACAGAATAAGCCATCACTCTCCACAAAGAACTTCAAAAATGTCGGAGTAATAGGATACATCTGAGCTGGACACTAGATAAGATACTTTAAAGAGTATTTTGACATTTAAAAAGATGATTAAAAGTGTTTTTCTCTGCTTATTTGGCAAGTTTATGAGACAACTGTCTCTTATTTTTTCAGAAACTGTTAAAATCAAAAAGCTTTTATAATATAGACATTTATATTGTGTATTCACCCATTTACATCCTCCTACATTACAGAAAAACAAAATACAGCTCTTGGAAGAGACTGCTCATTTACTTTCTTGAACTATCAGCAACTATCTTAGTGGTTTTCTTAGAAGAAAATATGTAAGAGGCACACTTATGTGTTGGAATGTCAACGTGTTAATAAAATAATTTCTCATTATAAATTTCACAACATATTTCATGCTCGCACATTTCTCAGGATTTGGACTAGATGATTGTGGTGTTGGACTGGATGATTGTTGTAGGTCCCTTCCAACTGAAATAGTCTATTCTAATTCTAGATTTATTAGATACTAAATTCTTTCAAAAGGTCAAAAGTGATACTCAGTTTTCTCTGCCAAATGTAACTGAAAAGGGAAACTGTTTTTATATATACACACAAATATACACACACAGACACGTAAGCATGTATGCAGATAAAATAATTCTCTTTCTTCGTATAGCAGGCATTGCTCTTTGGTCCATAATCTGTTTGTGTTCTGCATGTTCTCACTGCAAAAATTCAGTGTCTCTCTTTTTTTTTTTTTTTAGCTGATGCAATGCAGTAAGTATTGACAGTTCAAGAGTCCAATTCAAATTACTAATTCAGGCTCCAGATTTAGAAAAACTGTTCTGAAATTAGACACAACCTTAAATGTCCTGACTTTTAAAGGCAGTGAATATTTTCAGGAAGTCTCTGTGAGGGGAAAAATTAGAGTGAAAATTTTTCTTGAATAGCTTTGAAACTCTACAGTTTCAAAACACTGGGAGACCCAGATGACTGTGCGGACTTGGCACGGTGATGTGGAGCTTGCTAGAGGTGAGCACGGAAGCATCTCAAAGGCAGTCCTGCCTGACCATGGAAAGGCTCCACCTTGGCCTATCTGACATGAGACTGTGACCACAAACAGCATTTCCACTGGCACACTAAAAATTATTATGTACTGAAGTGACAGTATGGCTGAACACTCTTCCACCTCTGAGGTGACCCTCCTAGAAGACGGGTGAGACATTGTCAAGAAAATGCTCGAATATTTCTCAGCCTAGGTTGTGGTACAAGATAAATGTCATTCTCCAAGGCTGTCAACATGAGCAAAATATTAGTTCCTTCAGAAGAGTTATACTCTTTCAGAATGACTCATATACATTTCTTTCTGGTTAATCATAAAATCTCTGCATGCATCCCTTCCCTTGGCTCCAAGAGGCTGCAGCTATCTATAATAACAGAAAGCAAGGCCATGTACCTTGTCAAGCTGAATATGTGCACAGCCTTATGCAAAAATTTGTGGGAGGACAGTATTTTCCTTGCACTTCCAAGGAACAGAGCATCTTCCTGCCAAGTGCTGCATAGCAGCTGACGCCATACATGTGGCATTAATGAGCCTGGGGATGTGCAAAGCAACAATTTGCAGCCTGAAGATGAGCACTCCATTCCCAAAGTTAGCACAAACTTAGCAGCAGAAAAGAAGGGGTGAAATCCTGGCACTGTTTGAAGCCAGCAGAAGTTCTGGAAACTGCTGTATTAAAATCTCTATTAGCAACTAAGAGCATCATGTGACTTGTTTCATTTCAGAACAGAACTGGGAGCAAGTGCGTTTAGATGTGAAATCACACACAGCCGGTGTTTCAATGCGTGCAAAATAGAGAGCACTTATTCTTTCAATAGTGCCTGTAAATCTTCTCCAGTAATAACAATTATTTAGAGGAACTGCAGAAACACAGAATCTAAATAAGATCTACAAATTGTATTTTATGGTATAGTAATGTAGCATATTAAAGTTCAGTCCATTTCTTTGCAGGCTCAATAGTCAATAAAAATGATTTAATGGTGTGGGAGGCCTAATTTGCATAAAAAAGAATGAGAGGGGTGCCTTTTGGTTACGAAAGGAAGAGAGTGCTAAAATTTTTAGCTACCCAGCTAAAAATAGACATTAAAGGACATAGTTTAGGCCTGCATTAAAATGTGTTTTCTGTAAACTCATTTTTCACTTCTATTAAACACTCATTTTATTTACAGATTAACAAGATATGCTTATGTAACACAGAATAAAAACACAGCTAGAGGCAGAAATTAAACCCAAAAAACAAGGAACTATTAAATTTATCATGTGAAACCCTCAGTGGTACTGAAAGTACCGCTCATGTTACCTGGGTTAGCAGTGTCCTGACCACTGGATTAATCAGCCTATCTCCCTATATAACCTAATTATGCTGCAAATAACATCTAACCAAATTAGCAGCCTTTGTGAGAAAGTTCTGCTACAGAGACATGGCACCCAGTTCCACTCCAAAGCAGAGGATACTGTCTCATGCTGGCACATGTATCTAACATCTGTAATTCTTATCCTGTGAAAGGGTCAATGCTCCAGGAAAACCATTTATGAAGCCCTAGCTGCTGGACTAGATTGTTGTTGGTACAGACATTCTTCAGAGCTTTGAATCAAAAACCAAGCTTCCTTGCTCTCTCTCACTTAACACCATCTCCATAAAAACTTAAATAAATTTACAGTCTGTTTTGAACTAAGAGCTCTCTGAATGCTACTGAGCAGAGATGATAATTCTGGATGTACCACTCTTCTATTTATCTCTCTGGAGTAATAATAGAACCTCTGAGTGTGAATGAATTAGGGAATTTAGGGAATTTTTCAGCACTTTTAGTTACAGGTAAGAGGCAGTGCCCTGCATGGATGGGCAGAGACAGGTTGAATCGTGCACTCTCTCCTTTCAATCAGTTATTGAAGCCTGCACCTGCACTGAGACAACGAGCAACTATTCAGCTGACTTCAAGGTTCAGCCCTAGCACCATTCATTGCTTTCTCAGATCCAGTTTATATTTCCCATTTGTGCTCTCTTGCAGTACTGTCCAACCTGTTCTCCTGTTCTTCCAACCAACTGTTGTCTCCTCTTGTGGCTATGGCCTCCTTTGTCTGGACTTGTAACTAGACTGATGTGCCAGTTTTAATGCTGGGCCCAGTCCCTGAGAGCAGCACGCATCTGCATTGAGATTATTACTAAATTTTAATATAAGCTCCTAGTTCTTTCAGCTGTTTCTGCTAGCATTTAAGCTCCTCTACACTGAAGATCCTTAATCAAGTGAAAATTGCCAAAAGCGTATCATCTACTTGCTCTCCAAAGATCAGTAACAAATGCACAGACCAAGAGCAATTCCCAGAACACTGACAAAGCTAGGTGTCCTACAGTCAGTCCATTTTTTTTTTTTGTCCAAGATAAAATTATTGCAGAGTTCTGTTAGGGAGTCCATCAGAGGCATAACAGTGTAATCCAGTCATGTCTGCATCACACTGCTCTCTGAGAAACAAAGTTGTTTAACATCACCTTGAACACTGACTCTATTTCCCATTTCAAAGCAGTGTCAGAAGTGGTAGTGCTTGTCACTGCACCAACTGTAACTCTAGCCTAAAAAATCAGATTTGAAATGTTTTTCTGCAATGTGAACAGCCCAAGAGTTAAAATTTCGTTCCTTGTGAATCACATTTGGTGTTATCCAAGAGACAGCATTTAATTCCAACAAAGCAGACTGCTCCACATCGCTTGGTTGTGTGTGCCTGATGGATCTAAAGCACTCAACCTCGTCCACCCCAAAGATGTTACTGCACAGTGACACAGGCAGGGTAACACAGCCAAATGCCCAGCAGGATGGTGCAGTGTGGAGCAGCCCTTCACACTTAAGAAGGTGAGAGCACCGGTGAGGATATGTAGAAAGGCGATTTCTGTTCCACATCTTCTGCCTTCAGGAGCTATTAATGCTTGTTACCGCAGGAGCCCATAGCCAGCTGGAAAGACACACTCGAAGACAGCTCTGCCTTCAGCAGTGACTACTGAGCTATTACCATGACAAAGGGTTCCCCCACTGCCTTTCCTTTCTGGCAGGTGAGGTTTAGTCATTGTTCCATTCTATCAAACCACCCTGCATGCAGCAGCTTGACAATTAGTGGCAGATTAGACAGAAGATTCCTCAAGGCATATCCTGACTACAATAATTTCATTTGATGCAAATGTTTGATACAGAAATGAACTACAGAAACTGCTGCTTGTTCCCACACACCTGAGCTCAGCCACTTGTTCTTTTGAATGAGGCAACAGATTTACATCCTCAAAGGCTCTCTTTGCATGCAAACTGAAGTCCAGGGGCTGGCTTTAAATTCCTAAGCTTCGGGCCTCACAGGGCATGTAACGACCACCAAACTGCTTTATTTACAAAGGCAGCATTAGAATGAAAGTTTTTGGAAGCAGTACTGAAGTGCCACAAGCTGCCTTCTGTACTAAATGGTGCAGTCAAAACACGACTACACAGCCCAGTCAAGTATAAATTCCAATTTTCTGTCTCTGCTATGAATACATGTCCTACCTCCTTCACACCTGTGTACACTTTATCACTTGTCCAAACTTACTGAACAGCAGAAGAAATGCTAGTACCTTTTTGGTACCCTCAGTCATTCTCTGGCAGTGCAACAGGCTTCTCTCCATCTCTTGGCAAATTTTCTACAGAATGCTAAACAAAAAGCATTGGTAGCTGCTGCCTGTTTTCTTCACAAGTGAGCGTTCAAGACACAAGTGAATGGTTCCATGTCCCAGATTTTGAGAAATGGTATGTGGTCTTTGAAGACTGTCCATGCTGAAGGATTACCAGTCCACAAAGTTTCACATCCTGCTCCAGCAATCAGAAATATCCAGAAGCCTCAGGAACGGAGGAGGCAATCCAAAATGCCCTGTACTGACATAATGCTGTAGGAATCCTTTTGATTTCTTAAATTCATTGTTGACAGAAAATAAAATAAACCAAACTGGAGAGTGTAGAACAAAACTTATTAATACCTCTAGAGGATGTTCAGATGAAGAGAAATAGGGAATTTGGTGATCTTTAGTCTGTACCACAAGCCTAGAACAGAGCTTGCTAAGCCAGGAGGCTCAGCAGAACCACTGCTGGCTTCTTAATGCCATTAATAACATTTCAAAGGGGACCAAACCAGCACACTTTACCATTTCTGTCTCCAGTTGAAGTGCTCCTAATCCCTCCTAGTAAGTAAATACTGCAGGGAAACCACCTCTGCAGTACACCTTTATTCTCCTTAGTAATGGAAGTGTAATAAAGGACTCTCTCTTGCTCCCCCTCACCCAGCTCTAGCTTTTCATAGTGCTTTGTATCTCTGTAAAGCGACACAAAAATTAGTGTTTATGAAGGTCAAGAACTCAAGTAGTGAATGGGGAAGTTCTACACTTGAAATTCTAGAATTTGAAGGCACTTAAAAAAAAATAAAAAAGAAAAATATTAGAATTGGTTTAACAACCAGTGCTGCATCACAGTACTTGATCCAGCTACTCTGGCAATGTCAATAAAGATGTCTCCTGGACCTGATAAACACGTTTAATATCAGAGCTAGTAACTTACGGGGGCTTAGGATTGCTAAAAGCTTGGAGAACGAAGAACATTTAAGTGCCTATGTGCCAGCTATGCAAACAGAAGCTGTGCTGGGTGAGCAGAGGGGCAGCAGGGGAGGGCCTGGCTGCACCCCTGGCTGCTGCCAGGATCCGGCTCTGCAGCCACGGCCCTGTGCGTTGGAGACTTCAGCCCACTGGCCCTGACGACACATTCTCGTGGAACAAAGCCCATCTCCTCTAACACAGCTTTTTCCCAGGAACTGGCCCATATGGAATAAAATAAATAAATCACAAGTGTTTTGTGAAGGGGAAAAAAAAGTTCCTGCTGTACATAACTCGGGGGAGCAGATGTTTTTCCATTAGCTCACTGTTCTCTGCTGCACTGGCTCTCTTTGCATTTCTTGCTTGTGGCATGTTCAGTATAATCTGTTTTTTCTAGGTTAAATTTTAGCATGTTACTGAGACAGCAGGTAGGCCACTCCAGCCCCACTGTGAGTACACAGAATGGTATCCTAGTCATTCTTCTCTAAATGCTCCTTTAAATTAGCCTTAGGGTCTACCTGGTGAGGTTCACAGGCTGAGCTTTGCAGGCATTTAGCCAAACTTAGATCAAATTACCAGACCTCCTTTGCTGTGAGTGGCCATATTTGGTAAACTATTGGGTTAGTCAAGAAGCTAAATTGTCAGATATAAACTACTAGTAAAGACAAACAAAGTGGACCTTGTAGTTTTAAGTAAAGCTTAAAATAATACAGTAACAGGAGCTAGAATATTGGAACTCCTATTACTCTAAAATGCTTTATATAAATAGAGCATACAGTTATTACTGCCTGGAAATATAATCAGACATACTTCAGATAAGAAATCATTCCAGTTACCCAAAGAGCTTAGAACTATTAACACTATTTCTTTCCAAGACTGACATGCATTGCCCTCTGGGTCAAAAGTGATCTTATAAAAATGTCGAATGAAGGTAAATTTTGGTCATAAATTTGAACGATTTCAAGTATATTTTTCTTAGCTAAACAGCATGGATCTATTTTATAAACAAAAAGGAGGAGTACTGGCATGATTTTTAAAAGTATTAGCACTAGTGATCTCTAGGACTCCCCCTGCAACTTTTCCTGCAGGAAGAGAGAGGAATTAACAAGCTTTACCAATGCCACTGAAGTTCCTTTTCTCTTCTCAAACTTGAATTCAAGCTCTCAGCCATGAAAAGCAGAACAAAGAGGAGAAATAAGCATATGGATTGCACAATGACCACCTCTCCTGGAGCTGCACCACCACAGTGCATGCACTGTAGCACTGTTCCTAAGTACTCCCTGAAATGAGCTGTTTCTCAGACATGGGGCCAAAAATAATGTTTAGGCTCATAAATGTTAAAGTGTTCCGAGATGACTCTTTTTAAGCAGCCATTACACTCAAGAGGGCTGGGGGGAGTTATTGTTAAAAGGGACCAGACAAGCTGTGTTAACAATCTTTGCGGCAGAACACTTGGAAACAGAATATGCCTATTAGTATTCCAAGCATGCCTGCTGCAGGGAATGGACAACCTCTCAAGTCTTAGAGGACAGCACACTACTCTTCCAAAGCTAACTGTGACTACCTGTGCAGGAAACAGGAAGACATGAAAGCCCACTAAGGAAATGTCTCAAGTTCCCTGCTGCAGATGACTGTACTCCCAGGTGGTCCTGTAAGAGACGGCTGGACATGAGATTAACAGTGAGAATTTGCAGTTTTATTTTGATGCATGAAAGAGAAAAGGACTCTTTCTAGAGACCACAGATCCATCAAGAAGCTCTTTGTTTACAGGAAGCTACAAAAATCTGGCTTGCCAAAGATCACTAGGCATTGCTGCAGGGAAAGACAAGGTACAGCATCTGTTACAGTGCAGCACCTTTGGACTTAGCAGCTGCACATCCAAAGATGTTCCTTTATTGTTTTTGCTACAAAACTATGCTGGTCACAAGCCCAGAAAAGTTATAGATAAAACCACTAAGTCTATGCCCTCTTACATATGACAGAAGTGTCTTTATCACAGCACAAAAGAGATGAACTATTTGCACAGGGTTCACAGTCTTCCCTTCAGCCACTGTTAAAGGAATGCACATATTCTCCTAAACTAATTGTGAAACCTGTTAGAGAACAAGGGGTCTCCAGCTTGGAGGGACTGAGGACACTTCTGTACAAGGCAGAAACTCCTATTGCAGCTGCAGCTGGAGGAAGACACAGTAAGGATTCCCCTATGCAAGCATCACTGGATAGCTACCACCCACTAGCAGTCCCTTTTGCAAGTATATGTGCTGGCTTTGTGGCCTGGCCTGGCTGCTAGAGGGCTGTAAGAGCAGTCCTGCACAGCCGGGGGATAGCTGGTTTTGTGTGCCTCTTCCCAGTCTCAGTGCACAAAGCTCTAACTGGACCAGCAGGTTGGTACCATTAGTTTTCATGCCCTGGGATATGAGGAGGAATGGGAACTGTCCTGGCTCTAATGGAACCCAGGCACAATTGCAACCTGGCACTCTCAATCCGTACCCGTGCACAGAGACATGGCCAGCTGCATCCTGTGAGTGTCTGAGAAGGACAGATGCTTTGTTATAAATTTACTGTAATATGAGGTTAGGAAATTGCAATAATTTTATCTAAGGATTTATGAGTCATGCTAAAAAGGTCAAAGTGTTAATGACAACAAAAACAACAACACAGGAGTAATTTCCCAAAGGCAGATTAACATTTTTTTCCCTTTGGAGATAGGACACTGAGGTATGAAAAAGTTAGGCAACTTGCCTGGAGTGATGAGATGAGTCATTGATTGAAGAAGGACAAGTCCAAGCTACACCTGATAAAAATCTACAGCATACTGATGCAGACCATTCACAAATATCAAGGGACTCCATATGCAGGCATCAGAATGTTACATTAATCGCCTGCTGCTTTCCACAGCTATTAATTTTAGGGTGAGCTGTAATGCAAAACCACCTGACTACATCAACTTACTTTAACCATGCATTTCTGTTTAATCTGCTGTCTATGAAATCACTCTATTTTGAAAGTTACTAACTTCTTACAAGTATACTTTTTCCTCCTTTCCCCTCCTTTCAGATGGGAAAGATTCCAGTAGTGAAGGTCTGGTGATACCCTTTGGATTATTCCATTTACTATGCCCAGTGTAAGACAGACCCACTTCCAAGAAGTCCTCTAATTATTCAGGCACTGTGCCCTTCTCCACGGGGAGTAAAGACTACCCCAAAATACATGCATCTCCCTTCATCCCTCAGGATACCAGAATGCAGCAGCTTCCACACTACTGTGAGAAGAGAATGGCCAGTACCTCAGCAGGAGCTCATTAAGCTGCATCCATAACAATAACTGACTTCAGTAATGAAATTACAAAGCAGTCACAGTACATGTTTTCAAAATATCAATCCTGAATCAAGTCCAGCTAAAAGTAAGCATAAAGCAAAACAAAGGTTTAAAAAGTGATAAGACAGAAAAGTTACCGCTTATAAAAATAAATTCTATCTAAAAGAATTAATTAACACCTTTCAGAAAGGCACTGTATGCACACTGGAAAGCAATCATAGCCATTCACAGCAAGCACTAGGTCTTTATTGCTTTTGTCTTTTCAGACAGCAGCAAAAATGTAAACTGCCTAGAGCTATCTGCAGGATGATGGATAACAGATACCTGACTTCTCATCATAATAAACTCCATTTATTTTGCTTCCCACCAGTCTTCTCTGCAGCCTTAAATCAGCAGTATAAACTGAATAAAGCAAAATCTTGCTGGTGGTTTTGAAGCCCACAGCACATCACTAAAATTTACATCTGCATAAGTCATTAAGGCAAATACATGTGATTAACTTAAAGGATGATGCATTCCATAAGGTGACTTCTTTTGGTCTTTAATATTAGTCAAATTGTAACAAAAACAATGTCATATATTTTGTTCTAGAACTGACATCTAATTGGTAGGAAATTACCCACAAAAACAGCTACAAAATTCTTTGCTGAGAAGTAGGGTGAGACTGCCAGGTCTTAAGTGAGAACTGTCAATTGCATAGATTAGCTAAATAAGAATTGGAAAGGTTCTCCTGCATGAAGAATAGAAAACCATCAGCAGCTTTCCAGGGGGTTCTGCTTTTCTTTCTTCATTGTAAATGGTGAGACATCTAATAAGCAATCACAGCACTCAAAGGTAATTTCAGGCACACAACTGTGGGCCCAGTTATGGAAGAAAAGCTATGTCTCCTAAAAACAAAACTGCAGGGTCAGAACTCCATCAGTTCTGAAACGCTGGAATGCAAATGGCAGAATGTGCTGGGCAACTCTGTTCCTCACCAAATATCCTACATAAAACCCCTCCATGGGTCTGGAGATCATTTGTGGATAGAGTCTCTTCTCACTGTTTTCTTCGCCCTTTATGTGCTCTGTCGTAGCATCTCTGAATTAGTGTCTCAAACTGATACTCAACCTACAAGACCTTGGGAGGTTCAAACAGTCATGGACAGAGTGGAGGAGTTGCTCTTTCTAATAATTTTCACTTAAACCACAGCAAAGATCGGAAAGCTCCCAGTCTAAATCACATTTAAGAAATGGTTTGTCTAGTCTTATTACAGGCAAGCATGTAGGAAGAGAAGAATGGAAATAATTATCCCCATGAACTACCATTTATTAATGGAGAACTACCTACCCTCTTTTTCAAAAAGCATATTATAGCGATAACTGAAGTTTTATGTTTTGGAAAAACAAAGGTGAGCTGAAAAATCATACTACTACAGTATTTTTTTTGGTCAAAATCAAGTAAGTGGTGTTTCAAAAACCATCTGGGATAGACAGGCAGATTTTCTGCTGCAATAGAGTGATTTTCAAATAATGACTTCAACTACTCTGTTAATACTTATGTCATTTGATTCACCACTGGAGGGAAAAAGGAACTCCAGGTGGCCCAGAACTTACCAGCTTGTAGCCAAATTTGTTCAAGAGTTGTCCACAGCTTCACAGGTCCCTGCTTTGTTGTGCTGCTCTGCATAGTTATTTCAGACATGGCCTGTTCCAGTCTTGATGCCGCAAGGGAAGAGGCTCGTTGTGATCCTATGAACCAAACAAACAATAATTTTGTATTTTATACTTCTTCAGGATATTTCTTTGACTCATTAAGGACGCAGATCTGATCCTCCACTCACTGCATCAGTTTTTATGTAATAAGAACTCTGCTGAATTTTGGCATGACAAACTGAAGAACTACGTTTTATAAAAGGTTAATTTACTGAAAAAAAACCCCACTAAATTATCCAAGGGCTGCAGCTCAAACAAGCAAATTAAGAGACAGACAGTAATTTTATAAAGGTCTGCTTAGCATTCGTCAAGGAAGCAACCATATTTTGCTCATTTGGGAAGCAGAAGTCCAGCATCAAATATTTTCCACAGATACCCATTTTATAAGCACAGCCACCATACAATTAAAAGATGTGCCCCACTAAGGAAAAAAAATCATACAGCATTACAAGGTAGCTTAGCCTCATTCACACAGCATACACATTTCAAGTGACATCAATATTGTTCTACTGATTTAGAGGCAGTGTGGTTTCTTGTTTAACCTTGGGGAGCAAAGAGTTCAGAGCTTTGACTATATTAACCTTTAGTATGCACTGTAACATTTACACAAGAATAAAGTATTTGGTGCCCACATTTCTGGGACAAAACATCACATCAAAAGTTGTCCCAGGAGTGCTGCATAAGCAGAGACCACGTTCTCCAGTCCAGCAAGTGGGATTATATTGCTGAGCTGACCTCCCAGAGGGGTATCAAGAGGGTGGTAACAAAATAGGAAGCCACAAAATGAAATTTCAGAGTTGGATTTGTAAAGCTTTGAGAAATAAATATTTTAATATACATAGGTTTTAATGTAATTTTTTGGTTTATAAGCTCTTTCTCTGGAGAGCTGTTGTGACTGAAGCACTTGTGTTGATTAGCATTACTCTTGAATCTGTCGTTACAGGCTGACCTCACAAACCACAAGATCCTAGAGCTAAAATCCCGCTTTTTCCCTCCTGCAGCCACAGGGCATATGCACTTAATGGTCTCTCTGAGAGGGACAGCATGCTTTTCCAGCTGGAGTGCGCTGAAGAGAGGGTTGCCAAACCACACCTCCTCACCAGCAGACCTACACATCACCCTGTGGTCCCCAGCTGTGGTCTCCCAGCCGTCTCTGCTCCGGATTTTGAGCAGGGACCCAGCCTCCCACCAGGCATGAGGAGAGGCACATTTCTGCCCTACACCTGTGCTTTGCAACGTGGGACATGGCTGCAGCTTATACTTAACCCGAGGTGAGCATGTCATGGCTTGGGAGAGACCACAAGCACAAGTCCAAGCCCAGAACTGCTATGGGAAATATTTGTCCTATTATCTCATCGCTAACTAATGTCATTCATCTCAAGCAGGAGAACTTCAAAACAGCCCTGCAGCAGGCGCCTCCCACGGCTCCTTTGGAAAATGCAAATGTGTTCTTCCCAGATGCATTTCTTAAATTCCTACATATTTTCGAAGACATTCCTGATCTAATGTTCCAAGAGATGACAGTGCAGTAATGTAGCCGTTACAGCTTTAACAGTATGGGTAAAAGCCACTCAGCTTTGCAGGGAGAATTTATTGTATTTAACAGTTTATTTAACTGATCCACCTTCAGCCTGTTTCACTGCACGAGATTCCTCCCCCTGCCCTGCCCACTCACACTCCTCTCCCCCATCTCTGTCTCCATCTGTGAGAAATTTCACCAAACTCCCAGAAATTCAAGTCAGGCCAGAGCTGTTTGACACAGGGAAAACTACCTAGCATTTACCCCCAGCCATTCAAAATACAGACAGCTTCTCTGTGGTGCAGAGACCAGAAAATGGACACTTGATCAGCTAATGATGTTATCAGGAGAGCTTTGAAGTTAGAGCAGACTTCTTGCCTTCTAGATTGGCAGACTTGGAGAAAATTACATGTGCTTTTTGGGTTGTGCAGTCAGCCTAATCAGATTCTTATATTAGCACGCTTTGAAAGCAACTTTCAATACCACATTTTTCTGCAAAGACTGCCCTCTCCCAGGGAGGCTTTGTGGAGCTGTGTTTCTTACAAGCACCCATATATAATGCTGGGCTATTTGCACTGGGTGGGCAGATGGACTGGTGTCTTATTCACATCCTCACAGAGCTCAGGGAAATCCTCTTTTCCTTGCAAATCAATCCAAGAAAACTGTATCACTGTAAGGCACCTTTGTGCATTTTGGAGAGGTTCACACACTGCCTAAGCAGATCCAGTTAGAATCTACTAAAGCATCCTTCCCTCACAAAGTAGACTTTACAGAAAAACAGTTGCTCTCAAAGAAACCCAAGTTAGCTGTTCCTCTTATCTTCCTCAGCCCAGTAGATGCCAACAGGAGAATGTGAGATTGAGACTGATCCTGCCCAGTGCAGTGGGCATCTGCACAGCCAGAAAAATGAGACCTGAGTTCCTTAGTGATTTACAGTGGAGGCTCTTTGCATTTAACAGACCTTGGCATTCCAGTCCTTTGATGTTTACTTTCTTTTCCTTCTTTTCCAGCCTACACGAGGAAGCAAAATATACTAGGCAGAGACCACGCCATCCCTGCCTAGCCTCAGACGCAGATACACTCCTTGCTCTAGACACATACATGCCAGATGATTGGGCTCTCTTCAAACCAGCCTATACCTCCACTTTTGCCACTGCTGTTCCTGCCCGTCTCTGCTGGGATGTTCACAGGAGTTCTCCTTAAAGCTTGTCTGATCAAATAAGCTCTGCAGGAGGTTTTTGCCAGCCTGGCCCTTCTGGACTGAAAGGGGCTCAGCCACATCTGAATCTCAGGCAAGCAATACTGTACCCCTGGGGGTGGGCTGACAGCTACTAGAGCCATGAAAGAGTTTACCTCTAACTCAGGCTATATTCTGAGAAAGGAGGTCAGCATGTGTCACATTGGCAGGACTCTGACTTCACGATGGTGGGGGGAGATGGAAAAACTTCAAGCAACATTAAAAAAAAAAAAAGTATCTGAATGTCTCATTATATCTCTTCCTAAAGAAACATACATCTTTATAGGCTAAAAAAACCTCCCCACAAAACCTGTCTCGCAGAACTTTAATGTCATGCCTCAAAATACATGCAAATGTTGGCATAAGAAGATATCACATCAATTTGTTATTTTAGTGCAGTCTTTTTCTCTATTTAACAGCTCCACTAGACAGAATATAAACTTCACATTTTACAATAAAGCCCTCCACACATTTTGGAAATAACTCATAAAAATAACAAACTGATTTTGTTGTGATGAGCTCTGCACATAAGCCATACAAAAATCTATCTAAATAATTTTAAAGCACTGTTGTAGGCTGTTTTAAGACCAAAAAGACCAAGTTTAATATTTCGCATTTATGAGAAAACTGCTATCAAAATAGAAATGAAGTTCAGTAGATTTACTAGACTTATAAGAAACACAGAATTCCCAAGCCTAAATCACTTCAGGCAAAAGCATTATAAGATAAGACTAAATCAGAAAAAGAATGAAACAGCAAGGCAGCTGACTGATATCAGCGAATTTAGTTAGGAACACTGCTTCATTCAGTTAGGAGAAGATGAAGAAAATAAAGAGGAACTAATCTTTCTGGCAGCAAACCTAAAATTCTGGCACAGCAAATAATCTTATTGTGGTCTAACTGAGGGAGAGGCCAGTGTCAAACCCGGCCACAGTAACCCCCACCCTTCAGTGATGAGCCCAGAGATGACAGAGCGCCTGCGCATTACAGCGATGCCGCTGCTGCTCCCGGGGGATTTCACAGCAGAGAGCAGTGCCTGTTCCAATACGATGCAGAAATATCAGACCTCCTCCCTCCATCAAAGCAGGCAGACACAGCGCCAGCTCTGAGGAAGCACAAGGGTGAGAGGAGCTAGAGCTGTACCCTCCAATCTCACCCACCCCTGTCTTCAAAGAGACTCCCAAGAGGGACAGCAGACCCAGCTGCCTCCGTTCTGCAGACGGAGAACAGCAGCACGCAGAGCCTGCAGGGAAGGGAGCCACAGACCCCTGCTGAAACCAGCCAGTGCCAGCCCCACACTAAGGTGGGTGGTGTAATTTCAGTATGAGCTCCATTCTTATATCCATTGTGGGGGCAACCATGTTAGCATGGAAACCTGGATTCTCAAAGTGGAGGAGGAATACATTTCTTGGCTAAAACCAAACTACATTCAGTGCAAATCACTTTAGGTGCATGAAAAGCTAGTTCAAAGCTTGTACTTTAATTTGCCCTTTCTGGCAGGCAGCACCATGGCATACAGCACAATTAAGACTCAGACAGACCCTAATTCCCTAGAGACCTATGAGATTATATGTTACTTTTTTTTTTCTTGTCCAGCTGCCACTTTCTTTGCAAGTGTTTCTTCCACATCCACAAGGATAGACATTTGATTGCCTAAAAGCCCCTCCAAGTTAAAAGGCAAGTTTCTCACATCATCATCTTATTTTGAGTTAGGGTTTTAAAGGAAGTACCAAATATCATGAGACTTATGACAAAAATCAAGTCAGCAGCACTCTCTGAAATCTTCCTTCTCCCCTTACTGCCAAGATCAGCTTTGATGTCTCAGTTATTTCAATCTGACTGTATCTGTTACTGTGAATATGTATTTACCATATAATAAAGAACCACAAGGTTTATGCACAAATCCCAAAGCAAATCACCATCTAATAGGAATTGACACTCTCACTCAGCTTTCCAAAACCAACAATAGCAGCTGGCTTGATCAGGACATCTAAAAACGATTAAATGGGGAGGCAGCAGGGTGAGGGAGGGAGGGAAGGAATAAAAAAAAAAACAAACAAAACAGACTGAATTATACAGTCCTTCTAAAAGGGTAGTGAATTCCCACCTAATACCTTTCCTGGTCATCTTAGAGAGCTTTGTAAGAGAAAGCAGAAACTCCTCTCTGTTTTATGAATGGGGAAGCCAAGGTACAGGCAAACCACAGTGACCTGTTGTGCAGCAGAGCTGGCCATGGAGGCAGACCTGGACCCTCTGACCAGCAGCACAGCAACATGGACACGCACAGGCCCATCACCCTCTCCAAAGAAAATGAAACACTCACCTCTCACAAAAGCAGGTGTTTAGGACAGGAAAGCACAAATCTTTTTTCCTTACCAGAATCGGTATCATGAGCCTCTGGGAGAGTGAGATGCATTCCATTATGCTTCTTGATTAAGGGTGTTTCGGTCACACTACTTCCTTTCTCAGAGCCACTGCAAAGAAACAAAATCGTGTCACCCAGACATCTTTCAGTGGAGAAATGTCCCCGTCAAAGCAGGCCATAATTTAGTTGTTAATGAGAAGTGAAAAATCAAGGTCTCTAGTTGTGAGAAATCAGCTTATTGAATGTATTAACACCCACCCCCAATGCCAATGAACAGGGAGCTCAGAGACTGCCCAGCAAGGGCTCAAGGGCACACACTGGTATTTAGTTTATTTGGCTAAAGGGAGTCTTTGCAAACCACTGGACAAGAAATATGCTGGCAGCTAGAAGTCAGCCCAGAGGAGGCCCACTAGCAGACCCACACCCAGCAAGAATCACCAGCTCTTGGGCTTGTCTGCAGAATAATTTATTCACAGGTCTACTGTGCTGATCCTTTTGAAAAAAACCAATTACCACCTTCCACCTGGGTGCTAATTTCTTTATTTTTTCATTTCAAAGGGCTCATTTTCTCCCCTTCCATCTTTGTTCTGTTCAAAAAGGGGAGGAATATAAAAGCTACCACATAATACTACTTTATGAAACAGGGAACCTCTGGTCTGTTCTTCTACTAGACTTCTGTCCTCACAGGAGAGGCCTTACAAAGACAGACTCGCCAAAAAAAAAAAAAATAAAATCATGTGCCTAACAAAAAAACACTTAACACAGATCTCCTGAGCCCTCCTGTCACCACAGAGTCTGCCATCCCCCAAGGATCAGTGGTGATGATACCTCCTCTCATCATCCATTAAGAGACAAAATACCAAAAGGAAAAGTGACTGCCCTGGCTACTTTTTCTGGCACACTTCCAAGCCTGCAGCTCAGCCTTTGGACAATATTCCTTCCAGGAAACAAGCAGTCAGAGAGACATGATTGGTGTGGATGCCCCTATCTTTCAGTCTGATGACTCCTTTGGTAGGGATTGCATAGAATTCCCTTGAATTTGCATTAATCCAGCAGAAGAATTAGCTTGGGACTGCTATTTGGTTTTAAACACGAATATCCTGTTATCACAGAAAACAACAGCAAAAGATAAACCAAATCTTGTCCTTCCCAGCTAACAATCTAAGACTGAAAGCCACTTACTATCATTCATCATAACAGCAATCACACTTACAATAGCTAAATAACCTTTTACTTGGGCTTTGGGACCAAACATAATGGTTTCTGTTAATGTACTCCGAATCTTGGGCACTTGACTGCACCAATCTCTGTACTTGAATTGGCCTCCCTTGTCTTCCATACTGGTTTCCACATTGATAACTCATTTGAAACTATCATGTAGTGACAGATAGAAGGGAGAATTAAATTCTCTGGCCTGTGCCTCAGCCTTACCTAGACAGGATTGACCCAAATGGGAGTGTCCTGGCTGGGTGCTGCTGGTGGAACTGTAGGGTCAGCTCTGTCTCAGTCCTGTGAATGCAGGAATAAGGCAGCTGCACTTCCAAATATTACTGCCATGAGGCAAGTGCTGCCTCAATACAGCAACCACCACGACAGAGTCACTGTTTAGGCACATGCTGAAACACTGGCTGATACACTGTACTCCTGCTCTAAGGACAGGTGAAGAGACTGGAAAATCCCAGGCTGAAAACCAAGTATAATGCTTTGTGCAAAATGGCCACTCCCAATGGCTTTGTTATCCCAGAGAAGGGCTGAAAATTAACTACCCCTTAAAAGCTGCAGCACAAAGCCTTCAGCCAAGAAAGTTTTTCCATGCACCATGGAAGGGACAGTAGCCAGATGATTTGCTTTCTGCATACAGCCCTGGAAAGGCTGACAGCAGGACACTGCCACTCTACTGCCCATGTTTTTGAAACGGAGTTGAGACAGTGGACAAAATGGTGACAAAAATGCTGAGGGGAACACTTGACTGTGAGACTGCAGAGGTACCAGTTTGTCAGAGAAGACAGGAGGAGACCTGAACAGGGCATATGAATAGCTGTCAGGGATAAAATATTAGGCCTTTGACAGACTTTTTAGTCTGCCAGAGTCACGGTAAGATTGCAAAACCCATGAAACTTAGGCCAGACAAATGCAACTAAAGTGCCATTTAATTGTGTAGGCAATTATCTACTGATTGAACTAGTAAAGAGTACTGGGTGGAACAGCTCTCAGCTTTGTGTAAATACAACCTTCTCTTTTGCAAGAGGCTCTAAAAAATGTCTTCATCCAAGTCTCACTGATAAGAATTCCCCTTAAGTTCCTTGCAAGCCCTACCCAGAATACTTTACATATTTGTTAGCTGATACTGCTGTAATTTGCTTAATACAAGGGGCTTCCTGGGTCACTGAATCCAGTCTAAAACTGCAGGTACCAAGCTGATTCTTGTTACCTTTCAAGTAGTACTTCTCCATAAAAAATACCTTATGATGTATTTTTTGAGAAAGGGAACAAAAAAAAAAAAAAAGCCCCGCTGGGAATAGCAGTGAAATACACATTAGAGTTCTTAAAGGCAAAAGTAAAGCAATTTGTTTTGTTTAGGCTTCTATGACTAAAGCTTATCAAAAGCCTCTAAAGCTATCACATCTTGGGTTTTTAAGTATAAGAGCCAAAGCACAGCTTGGGATCCAAATGCAGTCCAAATGGCTGAACTAGTTATTTGTCTGTTTTCCAGTGTACTCTCTACAGTCTCCGGCTTGCAGCCCCCCCTGCAAGAGTAAATCTGCCTCAGTCATAATTGTTCAGTGTGGATTTGATCAGCTTCATGAGGACTATTCATGGGTATAAAGATTATTCATGTGAGAGGTACATGATTGAATCCTTAGCTAAAGATACTAAGGCCTAAGGAAATCAATGATTCAAGTCTGTAAGAGACAACTGCTGCTATGTAAATATCTTGATTTTTGTGTTTGGTCTGCTGCTCATTAGCTAAACCAACAAGAATTACTTAATTACTTACAATAATCCCTCAAGGACAACTTGTACATAGACATGCACCATTCTGTACATACACTTCTGATGTTTATAAAGCTTATATAAATGCATACAGATATTGGGGAAAAACTCAAGCTACATCACCCTGCTGTCTTGACTGTTGCCATCAAGCATGTTGTCCTTCCCATCAAACACAAACCCCATGGACATTACGGGCAAGGGATCTTGGTTTAACATTCCCAAGACACTGTACACTGGCACCTTGACTACGGTAATATCCAAAGGGTGTGGGAAGGAGGAAAACCCAACTCAGTATTGTCCACACTTTCTAAACTTTACCTTTTAGTGGGACAGCAGATGAAAGGGAGGAAACAGGGAACATAGCATTGTTTGAATGCAGATTTACTAGGAAAAGGGAAGGGAGAAAGATGCTACATCCTTCCCTTCTTTCCTTCCCCAGTTAGCACCAGGCTGTGCAACCAGCGTGCAACTACACCATATGAGTTTGGCAGTGTGCCTTTCCTTGGATTACTTACTTCAGGACTGTGTCACCCCCACACATTCCTGGGTGGTGCCAACTACTGCAGACTGTGAACAATAGCTGATGAAAGCTCAGCACTATTGGGGAAAAAGAAAATATGCCCTGCATTCTGGACATCCAAATATGGATAGAGATGTTTAGACATTTGGATCAGAAACTTGTGATTCAAACTGCTTCTTCTTAAAATATTGAGGTTTTGTTGTTTGTTTGTTTGAAAATAATGGCTATTAAAATCTTGCCTTTAAAAAAAAAATCACTGCTAGAAATATTACTTCTTTTTTAAACAGTACAGTTTATTACCCTTTTCGCAAAATAACTCAAGTATCTAGAAAATTAAAAAAGATAAATGCATTGCCAATAACAAACCTGAATTTGCTACAGTGGAGAAAGCCTACCTGTTCTGTAAAACATTGTATACCATCTGCCATATCTGCAACATATGTCTGCATGTCACCAGAGCCACTTCAGGTCCTTTATGTATCCATTCCAGTTTTACTTTGGTGAAGAGTAAGCTGCAAGATGAAAAAGAATAACTCCTGTTTTATTGGCATCTCATAAAAGTAGAGAATCAGTATCACTCCGGTGAGATCCTGGCAGGCAGCATTTTTACTTGCTTTGTACATGCAGCAATAAAAGAAAACACCATAACACAAAACATTTCATTTGGCTCAACTTTGATTCCCCACACGGAGATGAGAGGATTAACAATATTCCTCAGCTGCAGTCAAATTTGCGTCACAAAGCCGGCAGGACAGTGTTAAAAGCAAAGCATTGCAAAGCTAACAAGGTGAAACATACACCAAATCTCGTTTTATTTTGTACAGTATTAAAAACAAAAGAAAAATTAATTGACATAATATATATGCCCAGACTGTTTTCTTAGTCTGGCATCTTCTTATAGCACTGCCTTATATAATAAATTTCAGACAAAAACCCCAGCACACTTAACATACACAGATAATTATGTAATGCCTCACAGGAAGGAAATGCTTTTTCTTAACCCCAGCTGGCAATCATCTCATGCCCCCAGGCAAAACAGCTGATAGCCTTGTACATTCTTGTTCTAGGTAGTGTAACTGCTGCTACTATTCTTATACCTAGAGAAGATGTACTTGCACAGACCACTGGAATTCAGCAGAATTGGGTCACACAGAGGTTAGAAGACAGATTTGGCAATGACACAACCTACTGCTTGCTGCCAGCATGGCTTTTAACACCATCCTTCAGTACACCCATTTTATTTTAATTGCAAAGATTAATTTATTTCTTTTATACTGATGCAAACTTACTTCTCTGCTTTAAATTTTTCATAAAGCTGAATATCAACACAATTTTGATTCACTTGATATGGCTAGCAGTTAATCCACAGGAAGCACGTATGTGTACATACATGCATACAACAACAGCTGAACATGAAAAATCTCAAAAACAGTTTTGTGAATGTGACCTGCAGGCTCCTGAGGAATCCAAACTACTTCAGAAAGAGACAAGAACAACTGCATATACGATGTTAGAGAAGAATTTGCAGCTGAGTAGGAGATCATTCACTTGGAATAATTAGAAATCTATTGCCAAGACTGTGTGGTGCATATCTACAGGAATGTGCTAAAATGGCAATTCCATTCAGCATTAACAAAGATTAGGGTGGGCATTTGTGCTTTGGGTTTCTTGTTCGGTTGGTTGTTTTTTTCGGGTTGGGGGGGGATGGTAGTGACAAAAATGCAGCCCAACTGTATCAACTGCTACAGCGAAGTCTGCTCATGGCTGCTGCTACAATTTGACCTCATAGAACAAGCATTCAATCAGATTCCTCACGTACAAACTCTGACGAGGAAAGGAAGATCAAGATTCATAATCAAGGGAATTTGTCTTTGCCCTTTACCATTTTGCAGCCTTGCTCTATATCTTTGATTTTCTTGCTCCTGATGTGAGCAAAACAAATATGATAAAAACATCACCCGCTCTTAGAGATGCTGACCCCCTAACTGAGAGGAAGTGCCTTTATGATTCAGGGATTTGAGGCTGATACACAGACTAACCAAAAATTTTGCTAGGACAAAGATGTAACAGGGGATGCATTGTTAATAAAAAGTATGAATTCAAAGGAGTGGTTAGCAATGGAACTGGCCAGTGATGCCTGCTGCTCTGTATCCCTGGTGAACTGGGCTCATAAGAACAAAGCTTGTTTCAATACAACAGAACATAAAATCAATCACTTGGGTACAAGGAATATATATCACACTAGAAAGATGGGAAGTTATACCCTGGAGTGCACTGGTGTTACAAAGGATGTGAAGTTCCTGAGCAACAATGCAGTTAGGATGTCGAACAACCCTTAGCATCCATATACAGAAATGCAATCAGGTAGGAGCTGAAAGATGTGGCTATTCCTGATCATAGTGTCAGCAAGACACTTATTACAATCCTGTTTCTAGTTCCTGCTCTTTAATTCCAGAAGAAGAATAAAAATGGGATACAGTTCAGAAAATGGTTATGCAAGTTATCTGAGGGCTAGAAAAATGCATTTCATCAGAGGCTTAAGAAGCTCTGTTTATTTGGTTTAACCAAGAAGCAGCAAAGAAATTATTTTGCCCCATCCTGCAAGAACATATGTGGAGAAGTATCTCATTGTGAGTCTTTGATGTAAAAGAAAAGATACCAGACAATCTATGAATTTGTTGGAAGCTGAAACTACTCAAATGGAAATTTATAAGTATATGCATTCACATAACTATCAAGGAAAATAATCTTTGCAGCAACTACCTTGTGTGCTCAGTAATTTCTGTAGTCATTAAAGCCTTTTCAGCAAGGCAGGATAACATCTGGAAAGCAATGGTAGTGTACAAATAGAAGCTGTGGCTTTGATGCATAGGCTCATGAGTGAGTTTCTTTGGGCTGCACTGTGCAGAGGGGTGAGACTGTGTCACCTTCCTTCTGGAAATTACTCCATTAAAAATATTCTTCTAGCCCCAGATACAAGCATATTGAACAATCTCTGCTATTCTAAGCATACAAAATAATTTTTAAACCACTACAAACTTTCAAAATGAAAGACCTTCTAAAGCAGTGTACAGCCCTCCTTGCAGCAGAAGAGTGGTAAGTAAGAGACTACTCAGTATTAATTAAATAGAAGAACCTATTAACAATCAAACTTGGGGGCAGGAGGGTTGTATTAAGGGCCCCTTCTCCCTTTCACATTAGTAAGGATATAGATGGCTTATCAGCAGGCAATTAAAATCACTACATAATGTATTTAAACTTTAAAAAGACAAACCAAGTATTTCATCACTCTGCTGTTTACTGCTTACAGTGAGTATATGTCAACTGCTTTAGATGAAGACACAATGTTCTACCTCAGGAGAGAGAACAACTAATGAAATAGGGGAAAACAAGTCTCTCACAAAAATATAATGAAGCCTCAGCACAATACTATCATGAGTCATAAGGCACAGGCACACTACAGGATCTTGGAGATACCATGCTCTACTAGCTGTTGTGATAATTCACCTTGGGAATAGCGTTATCCATGCTATTGTGCAGTCTTATAACGAACCAAACCAAAAGACAAATGGAAAGAATATAAGAAGCAAAAGGAATCAAACCATGCCAATGTAAACAATGTGATTAAATGTGATAACTAAAAGGTAGAAATACAATCAGGATATTAGGCTGCATGTGCTATATGTTGTTAGTATTTCTCAGTTTCTAATAACAGTGAAACCAGATAAATACACAGAGAAAACACTGAAGTAGTATCACTTAACTCAAGCTTATAATTTTATTACTGAGCTAGCACTCTTGCTACACATAAATCTAATGAGTATTGTGTCCTATCAGTGTCTATAAACAATTTCAGGGGCATAAATAAAAATTACTTACACATAGATCTCACCTTATTATATTTTCCTAGTATCATTGTACATTTGTATGATGCTTGTAGTATTAAGCAGTGGAGACTTTTAAAAAGATTCAACATATAAAAATAGCCTCGAGATTATCAATATAGTCATTAGTAATTCTATTAGCCTGTGGATAAGAAAACAGATTTGGGCTAAAGCAAGCATATAAATTGCTACTACATAAGCATAGGAAAACAAAGCAAAAAATCCACAAATCATTCTTGTAATGTGTACGATTTCACAGACAGTAACAATGGAAAATAACCAGTACTTAGTCTCGATACAAGACTCTAAGCTCCCTCTCAGAAGAGATTTTCTTTTATAGTGCATGTGGCCAGTATGCAAAGGCTTTTATTCTCTGATGTAACATCAGGCTCCTGCCACAAGCAAACACACCCATCTCTCACTCTATCACATTAACTATGGCAAATTAAAATCTGCATACAGCCACATTTGGTGAGACCTGAAGCTCTGAAAACTCAAAATTAGGTTTCCCAAGTATCAAAATTTCAACAGCATAAATTACAATATCACTATAATATGCCATATCTTGACAAAAAAAAAAAGGTAGAGACTGGAATCCTGGAAAACCTACAACAATTTTCAGAAGCAAGCAAGCTAGCTACTTGGTTGATTCCTGAAGGCATTCAACATTTGTCTTCCAAAATACTGATTTCAGTTGCTTGTACTCATGATGTCCAAAGACCTGGCCAAATACACCTATTTAGCACTTCCCAGCGTCTTCTACTCCTACGTGGCTAAATGCTCAGCCTTTAAGTTTTTTAATACTACCCATGAAGAAAAGAGGCAATTCATTCCTATCACTGACAATTTAATTACTGAGGTTTAATAGCTAATATTTATTACCAGAAGATTTCACAAGTGCATATGGTGTACTATAAATGCTTATGAGCACATCTGTGGAAGTTGTAAGTTGCTATATATAGCAATAACCAATTGACAGCTTTATGGATGCTCTAGGACTCTATTAAGATTTATTAATCAGTTAATTATTGGGACTTTTAAAATTTGCTTTAAAACGGAGTTCTTAATTTTAAATGTAGCCCTTGGACTACACATTTATACAGCATCACAATGGGATCTGTCTTATCACTTGACAAGCAATAAATAATGCCAGTACTATAACAAACAGTAACACCTTCCACTCATTTCAAGGTTGAGAGACTAAATCAGGACTAATGAGTATTACATAGTCATTTTTCTATATATTTTCCCATTCACTGTCTGCTTAAAACCCATCCAATTCTTCAGAGCTTATCAGCAGCTACTCAAAGATCTACATGTCTTTGAGCTTTATCAGATCAGTGTTGTCATTTCCCAAAGTTTCTCGTTATTTACCCAGATTTTTCTACCTACACACATAGCTGCGGGTTATTTTGGATTCTGAATGCAAAGGAAACAAAACAAACCACCAAAGCATGCAGCAGTGTATCTCAATTCACCATGTGAACATTAGCATGAAGATACTGACCTTCTCCAACTAATAAGTGCACTTTGTTTTGCACTCCAAGTGCACTCCAACTAATTTGTGCACTCTTTTATTAAACAGCAGGATGCATATGCCTGCTTTTTTGTACGGACATTTGCCCGGAGAGGGAAACCAGTGACAACTCCATGAGCAGCAAACACACTTCATCCAGTGCCTGGCTGAAGTGGCGTGGAGCAGCAAAACACCATGGACAGCAGAGACCAGCTCACCCTGCTACCTCTCTGAAGTCCAGACACATATTCCACACCAGCTCCAACAAAAAGCAGGGGTCTGTCACAACCTGGATGGGTGGATGACCCGAGTATGCCATTTGAGGAGCTGTGAGGCATGGATTCAAACCCCCAACACTTTGATCACTACCTCTTCAATCAGTTTCTTCTCCTTTAAGGCAATGGATACAAAAGGAGGATACAGGTGAATACAGGACACAAGCTGATCTAACAGAGCTGGAAAGAGGATGAGAGACGAGAAAAATGATCAAAGTTTTGGAATGCTTTTGATATATAGAGACAGTACACAGACTTCTCAGCCTGAAAAAGAGGCTGACACAAGACATGACAGATACATAAAATCATTAATAGCATGAAGAAGATCAGGAAGTCAAAGCAATCTGTGTCGTTTCAATGAAAGAAGGAATATCCAATAAAGCAATCAGGCAGTGGATTTAAAATGAACAAATGAAGTGCTTTTTCATACAACACAAAAGTAAAGCGCAAAACCCCTTGCTACAGGATGTTCTGGAGCAGACACATAAATATGTTCAAAAAGGGATTAGATAAATTCACAGATGACAGGCCCATCAGGGGCATTAAAGACAATCTAATGCAACCTCTGGCTCCAAAAGCCTCTGAACCAATCTGCTGACAGATGCAGGGATCACATATGAGGCTAAGATCATCCTACCACTATGCTTCTAAACACTTTTGCCTGCACATTCACCAGATGCCCTGCTGAAGCCAGACAAGCCCTTAGTTTGATGAAGAATGGCCTCTCTTGCATTTTGATACAGCAGGAACATGACTGCAGCCCATGTTCTTTTTATAACCCAAATTGTCTAGTCTTGTTTTACCTGCCAGTGGAATTGTAGTATCTTCACAGATAATCAGATGCCCAGTTTCCCAGTTACTGAGTTTAGCTTCAGTGGTGAGTCACCTACACAAGTCAATTAGATAATGGATACTCTTTCACTATAACCGTTATGGTTTCATTAACCTTCCCACAACACCTGCTAATGCCCTAGTCAAATTATCAATAAGAAAAAAAGGAGCCAAAATGGGAGAGCTGCTTTTAATCTCCTGTGTTTTTGTTGATAAAATCAACATCAAAGTTGCTGTCTTCTCAAATAACTCTGTGCTTCCTGCAGTCTCCTGACATTTAAGGGCACATTCTCTAGTTGAATTAATGCCAGAAACTCTGACTGCAACCTCCTTTTATAACTTCATATTGTGCCATGTTATCTATCACTTTCCCAACAAAAATAAATAGATCATATACTTTTACAGCTATACAGCCCTAATTTTTATGGCTTCCTGCTTATTTAGCCACCAATATGAACAAAAAAAATAAAAACAAGACATCTGTCACCATGCCCAAAGAATTACTGACTTCATCTTCCTAGCCCAGGGAAACTAGCAGACTCCGAGCTGCCATCTCCTCCTTTATAAGAACGCCCTGCTCAGAGACCAGTCCTGCATGACAACAGCAATTTAGCTAATGTTCCTCCACAAACCACAACCGCTGCAGCACAGGGTGAAAACAACTTCCAGGGGGGTAGATTCCAGGCTATTTAGAAGTTAACACAATGGAGGCAATTTGCTAGGCTTAGCCTCGTGGCACAAGGCACCTAGAAGGTTCTTGATTATAGAGGAGGAGGGAAACACAAGAGGTGACCAGGAAAGCCAAGATCACAGCTGAAACTGTAGGAGGAGACTGCAACGAAAACTAAGGGAAGAGTCACTGGCATGGCTCAGACTCTGCGTGTTTTTTCTTGGACTGCCTCCTCCTACAAGCTGCAGCATGCACCTGATGGCAGAAGGGCCTCCTGTCTGTCAGAGGAAGGTCTTGTCCATGGATTATGCTGCACAACTGCACAGATCCAAATGCCTCTTCCCAAAACAAACATATCTGCAGCCAGTCCAGCAACCTCATGCACTTATTTCAGCATTCAGGTCCCTCAGATTCACTTTGCATACACAGAGCAAATATGATACTATGAATATTTATGTGGACCATTCAGAAAGTGCCCCTTACAATGAAAGGGGGTCTTGTAACAAACCTCTGTGATCTGCTAAACCCAGGCTGGTTGTCACTTGAAGGAAAAGCAACAATTAACTAATATTCTGGAAAAAGCAAGCTGATTTGCTTGGAAAGAAAAAATCCAAAAGACTGAAATTCTTCTTTATCATCACTTGTCTTCAGCATCAAGCCATATCTAGCCATACCCAAGAAAAGGCGGAACAAAAAAGGGTGATAAGAATTACTGTCTGCGTTCCTTTTACTTAAGTCATTACTTTTGAATACCAAACTTGTAGTGTTTTGCTTTTTATTAAGAATGTAGGAAGCAAATTGTTAGCAGAGCTGATAAAAACCCTTGTCTCATTCTGCGCTACATAGGATCCTTTGGATGATACACCTGAAAAGAGTTTTTATCTTCCTATCACCCTGATGAGGAATTGCCAACAAAACAATTTTGTACTATCACAAATCATGTGTATTTCAGTCCCTATTTTGCCTGAAAAAAGACAAAAATAATTTTCACAGTTTTAAGTTTTACAGCAAAACCTGGAAAAAAGTTCCAAGTCTTGCGGTGAAATGTGTTTACATCAAATTTTTATTTGCAATATAAAAATAGGTGTCCTTTGTAAGAACAGTGCATTAAATTTTCCCTTGTAACACTTCAGAAGATGCTAAACTGAGGTTTATTCTGCAAGTCTCCCACAGCATCGTTTTGTGAATTTTGTTTTTCTCTGGCAGACTCCACCTACATGAAATATTTCCCATTGTGCTGGACACTGTTATGAACCAATCTGAAATCCAGGGCCAGGTCTTGGGCATTCCAGGCTAGGAGCTTAGAGGTCCATGTCGTACTTAATTTCAAACATGAATTAAGTAGGAGTTCAATGCATAGCTTCTGCATCCAGCAGATCCAAGCTCTCACACAACTCAGGTGACTCTGTGGTGCAGTCTCATCTGCGGGTGGAAACAGACGCCTATGTGGCAATGTGGAACTGTCAGTGTGATCTCAGAGGTGGTCTGGAAACAAGGGTCCGCTGTATTTCACCCATGGAGGCAGCGTGGCAAATATCCTATGGCTTGGGCTAGGGACCTGGGAGAGCCACGCTCCACTCCTTGCTGTCCTGTATGGCTTCTTGGCCACTTTTGGGCAAGTTGATCCAGGCCACCATGCTTTAACTCTTCCAACTGCAGAGCAGATAACAGGAATGACCTTTGCAAAGCATTCTGAGAACTAGGTCCTTCATCATTGCCTGCCCCATATCCTTTACATTTAATCTCTTAATACTGCTGCTCTCAACTTCAGAGTTATTTGTGGACAGGAAGGAAAGCACGTTGAGTTCCTCTGTAACTGACATCACTTTTAAAACATTTTCTCATCAGCTGGGCCTGATTCTTCAGAATTTCATCAGATGTGCCCCCTGAATATATTCAGCCAGCCCTGATTGAATAGGAATTCATTTGGAAGGACAGAGCTGAGAATTATCATGCTGCCACAACCACTGGAATAACTCTTGATTTACAAAAACGAAAAAGGAAACCAAAACCAGGGTCTCTGATTGCTGAGCTGAGATCCTCCCAGACAAGAAAAGAGCATTAACAGACTAAGCTGAACATCTAACTGGCTGCCAATACTTCCTTATCCCCAAAACCTGCAGAACTGGATGTTTCACTTACACTTCTAAACTGTTTTATTTTTCAAAAAAGCTTCTACTATGTGTAGTTTAGGCAGCTTTTAGAGGAAAGGATACCAGGACTCTGGCTAATAAAGTAACACTCAATACCAACCGCTAAGTCACCTCAGTCTTCAACCAAGAACATACCTTCTGTTTGGAAACATATGTCCAAATCCTGATCCATGCATTTAAACAGAGTGAAATACCTCCTAATTAACCTAATGTCAAGGTAATAAAAAGTGATAGCATACTCTTACTATGGATGTATAAATTACGCAACAAAATACAGTAAAGCAGAACCCCATAAAGGATTAATAAAACATTTTTACCCAACTTGACATATTTATGAAATCTTGCATGTTACTGATATTTGGAGCCAACACTCTGAAACTGCATCATGCCCCCACTGTACTAGTAAATTAGAGCCACACAAAATTTGGCTTTGCTATAAAAATAATAGGCATAAAATAAGCTTTTCTTTTTCAAACTGCATTATGCAGTGTTGGTAAACAGACCACACTCTTTATATGATTTTAATCTGGAGCAATATAATTTATGTCACCGTGGCACTACCACAGTAATGCACTTACAAGAGGTCTTCATCTTTAAGCGTGAGTCCTGCTGAAGTCACCAAGAAGCCAATTATTCCTCTCCTTAAAAATAAGCGTCTGCTTAAGAACCTTGGTAGATCCAGCTCTTTATGAGGACAATGATATATGAGATTCTCTCCTAATTGCTTAACTTAGCAGAGGACAAAGTATTAACATGAGTAACACAAGAAGGGCCACAGTTTGCCAATATTTAGCGCGCACTGTCTGCATGTCTCAGCTGAGCTGAAAAAGGTGGAAATCCATCTGCCAAACAGCACTGAATTTCACTATAGAATACTGGTGGGCATATTTCAACCTATGTTCTGGCTAAGACAACCCACCATATACTTATGACAGTTCAGAGACAGTGCTTTTTACAAGATGAGCTTGTTCAGTAAGATATGGAAGAGCAGGTTTCTATGGCAGCCTGAAAAACTATAGGGAAACATCTGGTTAAAAGGCAAAAGAAGTGACAGAAATGAAGACAGACAAAAGCGCCTTCATTTCTGAAAAGAGGCCAAACAAACCCAACCCCAAAACCAACCTCCAAAAAACCCCAAAACCCAAACCAAAACCACAGTATCTAGAACAAACTTTTGTTTTGATTGTAGACAGAAAACTGCTGGCTTCATCAAAGGAAATTCCAGAGAAAGAAATGGCTATTTTGCTACTATCAGGAATCATATTTGTCTAAGTCTGCAAAGCAAAACCATGATGTAAATGCAGCCTATGTCAGCACCAGCTGAACAGGGTCAGAGCAGTAACAGTAGCAGGAAGGCACAGCAGCATGACCTCTAAGGCAGAGCTAGGGACCAGCCTACAGCCTCAGGTCTGCACTTCAACAGACAGATGTGCTGAAGATCAGCTACTGCAGTTTCACTCAGCCCTTCACGGGCACAGTTAAGCCAACCTAACAAAACCTGTGTTACAATTTGGCTCAACATAGCACAGTGACTTAGAAAAACCAGGCAGACAAAACTGTATTCATGGCAGTGCTGGGTTGCATTTTCACCACAGACAGTGTTTTGAAGATGCACTGAATTTCCTTATGAAGTTCTTACTTTATAGTTCCTTTTTATTGTGTTCAAGGCTAATTGCAGAGTCAGGACTTGTAGCCCCCAATCCCTGTCAGGTTTGAGACCATGCACATTGACTTTGGCAATGATGGCACTTTTTGTCATGTTGTTGCCCCCACCAATACAGATTCCCCACAGCTGAACTGATACTATCATAGCTCTCCTTAACAACTACTCTGAGATGAAAACTCAGAATATAACCGTGAACAGCTCGGTATGTTTGCAGCCATTTTCTTTCTAATAATTTCCCAATCATACACATCAACCCAAGGACATTGCTGACTTACAGAATCCAGTCCCACAGCTTGCATCCTTGACTACTGTTCCAGTGTCAGGTTTTCCCAGCAGAAAGCTGTGCACAGTGCAGCTGAACACTAACATAGTTAAGGATCTTGCGGGCTGTATATTAAATGAGAAGCTTTATTCCTTAGCTTTGCTGTAAATTTGAACTGCACTGTTGCCCGTGTGACTCCAGCAGAAACACCTTACACTGTACAAGCAAGGTGAATTACTGCTCACCAGTAACAATTAGCAGTCTCAACTTGTCAGAAATCCCCAACAAATTTCAATTAGAACTGCCAACAAAAAATGAAAGCCTTGAGAAAAATGCGAGAAATATATATGCATGGTAAAAAAACAACAGCAAAACAAAACAAATCTAAAGTAAAAAGAGAATCCAGAGCAGACTGAGCCTAAAATCAGATTAATGGATTATTTTTCTGAAATATATTACACCCCAGTGTGACAGGTCTTCCAGATGTGGTGAGAGAAGATGACACAATATCTAAAGCAGTGCATATGTGGTTAAAGAAAATCCTTTGAGAAAACATGCATAGTAATTACATTTTCAACATTCAAAAATATTTGGCCTTCTTCCAATAACAGCCTGAAAAAAAACCCTTAGTGTAAAACTGCAAATACAATTTAAAGGATGACTGGAATTAACCAGGTCTGACTGCTGAAAAACAGGTTTCATTTTGCAGTACAGTGCAGGTGACAAGATTACTGGAGTTTTTTGTTTACTTTTGTGTTCTTCACCCACCCACAGAAGGTGGGGCTTTTTTTGAGACACAGTCCAGCACTTAGCAACCACTGACCTTTACAAATTTTTACACAACAATGCTTTTAAAACTGAACTCTGTTCCAAAATTTAGAGCTAACGGCTGTAATAAAACAGGTGAAAAGAACTAAACATTCAGGGTCCTATGGTAAGCTGAAGGCAATCAGCTCTGTTCAACTGAAATGAAAGGATTTTTTTCGTTTTAAACTAGCTGAGGATCTGGCACTCAAACTTCAAGTCAGAAAAGCTCAAGCAGCTTCAACTCCCTAAAAATGAGCATGCATCAGATAAACACAGAAATTAAGTGCAAGGTCAATGCAGTTGGATCAGCTTGTATGACTCCCTACTTTATGCCCTTAAATAAACAATTCATTTGAAGAATTCTAGCCTTCCATACTTCCACAAGGATTCTGCAACTGGAAAAAAGAAAGGAACAGAAGCCATGATGCATAGCAAGCCCCAGCCTTTCACAGGGAAGCGCTCCATGCTTTCCTTTCTCCTTTGTGGAGAGAAAGCCCATGTGGAAACACCCAGCTTGCAGGAGCTCCAAGCACTGATCTGGAACAGCCCTGCAGCACAGCAGCCTGAGGTCAAACTCTGCACCTCGACATCTCAGCCAAGGAGAGGGACAGAAAGAGGTCAGACTGAACTCACTGAAATCTGAACACAATAAAATCTCCATGTGTATCCAGTTCTACATATCCTGTTAACTCAGTATAGAATACTGCAGAGTAAGAGATCGGAGCACACTAGGATAAATCAGAAGAGTGTATTTATAATCTGTGCCTTCTGATAAGTTAGCAGCATGTACTAGGGTTGTTTTTTTTAAAGTAAATCTGAAGAAGAAGAACAGATATCAACCTAAAAGCATTAAGAATACTGTAACTGTTCTGTTTACCATTTACCACTAGGCATAAAAACCACTTTGCATTTATGTATGCCTTTATTTTCCCACCTAAAAGGCCATCATGCAAACCAGCTGGAATTCAGAGCTCACAATCTCATTTCTGTTTCTCTTCTTTTCTAAGACAATATATCCAAAACACAGGTATAGTGCTTTTCTCCCTTCACACCACACTGAGGTAATTTTATTTTCACTAATATGTCCACACCTTTCCTTAAGTACATTACTGAAAGGATATCCAAAAGCCACTGAGCAGACCTCCATGCTCCAAGGCAACTGGAAGTGCTCAGGTTCACTGCTGACCTGATTGACAGTTTTTCCTCCAGAAAGCTTAACAGAACCTGTCATTAGGTATGTGATATATCCTACCATAAGTAATTCCCTCAGGGAATGACATCCAGAGGAAACATGGTTCAAATACACAGCACACACCAGAAATCTGACATTTCGAAACAGACTCCCAACACCAAGATGCATCCGTGGAAGAGCTGACATTTTTATTTTCCTTGACTGTAGATTTATGGCATAAACTAAATCCTGTCATAAAAAGACTGGTTTAAAAACTGTTGAACCATACAGATAAAAATCAGTGTTCTTTGCTCTTGAACAGATTTGATTTAATTTGTTAGAAATCCAGAAGGTATTTAAAATTACCACGTGCTATTTAATATACGATGAAGTAATAGCTTCCTTCAGCCTTAGTGGAAAATATTCAGAGCTATAATCTTTTTTCAAATAATTACCCTGTTCATCAGGCTTCAGCACAAGATGACTCCAAGAAGTGAAATGGTGAGGCTGACTGTGAAAGCCTCAGTATATACACATACTAAGCTGAATGGCAATGAGAGTACTTTGAAGGTGTTTGTCAAGCCACAGGCCCAAACTGAGCTAAAATTAGAAGTGAGGGGGAAGGGCAAGATCATGTGAAAGTAAAGTCCATCTGCCATATAAAAGGGTCTTTGAAGACAAAAATGTAGGAAGGGTGGGTAAGGATGCTGACTGAATGAGGCAGCTATAGCAGTGAATTATTGCTTTCACACACACAACCTGTGGTTTTGATTCAGCCATGAGTTGCTCTGTGTGGTTACCCTGGACAGTGAAGCCACACATAGAAAAGGGAAAGTTAGTGGCTGACATAAAGAGCTCAGATAGGTTACTGCTACCCTGCCTCAGGAGGCATGCACAAATATCTCACTTGCACAATTCCAGGAGGGGGCAACTACATCCTTACTCAGGATAAATGTAGGGTTTCCTACCCACAGGTCAAGGATATCCTGCATCAGCTTGCATGAATGATTCTTTCCAGCAGAAACGGCAACATAAAATCCAACATGCTGACGAAATTGTACTGCAAATTACATCCTTAAGGTCAGTTCCTGTACAGAGTATTCAGGATAACAGTCAATAAACTTCTTGGACATCTTTTTCCTGGAGGCCCTAGAGATGCTAGTTAAAGTAGAGACATGTGAGTTGCAGTACACTTTTAGCATAAATGAGACAGAGAAGGAATTAATTTGGAGAAACATCAGCTCTGCTGGAAGCTGACAGATTCCTAATGCATCAGATTTGTGATTGCTTATGACATGACTGATTTTTTTTCCCCTGTGTTTTTCTTCCATTTTGTTCCATATTTATAATGAGGTTCTACATGGTGACATTTGGCAGATTTGATAGAGATACTGCCTTTGCCATTAAATTTTCCCCAATCCCTTTCTCCTCCTGTTCTAGGCCAAGATCACAGCTCTATCTGTCAGGTCCCTCCAGGCACAAGCTTATTTTTCATGTAATATCTGCCATTCAGTCAGTGTCAATGCAGAGTCTTTCACGTGATTTGAGCTACTCGTCCAGTTTCATTTCTCCACTGAAAACTAAATAATAATGTGATGTGCTTAACTGACTCAAATCTGCTGCAGTAATCCCTGCAGATCTGTGTGCTTCAGATTGCCATCTCTTCTAAGCAGTCTGCTGTTTCCAATGGATACAAATTCTGGTACTTATGTTCAGGATTACAACCAATGGACAACTGAAGCCTCAAGTACAAAAATACCACTTTTGCAAAGCCACTGCATCACAACCACCATAGTGCATATTAACACTCAAGTCCATAAAAGCTACCATGGAGACACAATTTAAGTTGTAAAACACATCATCTACTTGGTTTGCTCTGTAACACAGTTCTATAGGAGTCACCCTAGCAAAGACCACCCTGGGAAATGCATTAAACCACTGAAACATTTTGCCTCCATGTAAGCTGTGCATTTCCTCTTGTTAAACCTGCTAATTGCACTGACAGGGCAGCCTGATGTGTCTTGGTACAGCTCTGCACCACTGCAATCTGTTCCATCCCCATTTAAGACACCACATTTCACTGTGGGCAGCATCTGCAGCAGCACACAGAGGCTCTGCTCAGATATATGAGCCCTCCCTGGATAAACAACATAACTGTGACACTCCCTGTGTAAGTGTGAAAAAACAGCCAGGGCACTGGACTCATCCCTTCCTCTCCTCTCCCATGGGCTGTGCCTCAGGACACATCCACTTGTCAAAATTTTCTTTTGCTGCCATAAATAAATGTTAAACTTACCTTGTCGAATGAGTCATTCCATGGTTTATTATTGCTACTCAGGAAGCAGGCCTAAATTACAAGAGTGGAAGAAATACTGCGACTGCTCTAAATTGTGTCTGTGCTTGGATCCTCAGACAATTTTTCTCAAGTTTTATAGCACAGACCAGTCCCCAAAGCACCTATGAATACATTTTGCATTTTTATGAGCATGGTGGACTGGCAGAAGGAGAAAGGGACAGCCCTAAAAGCAGTGAACACAGCAGCATTTCAGGCCCCTATATCCAAGGAACGGAGCTATGCCAACTACTCCACTGCTATCTGTTTTCAACACTACCACCATTCTGCAGGGAACTGTGATCCAGAGCTCTGGGAATTTTGTTCTAGAAAAACCCATGAGATGAACCTGTCCTATCCACAAGCATTAGTTTGTTGACCACCGATTACAAGAACACTTACGCAGAAGACACCATGCAGATACTGCTGTACACTTAGAACTTCAATATCAGAACATAAAGTTAAATACTCTTGAGAAAACAAAACAGTAGAATGAAGCCTGAAACTTACTGCCTGCATTAAGTCATCCTATAATTAGTTCATTTATTAAAACAGAAAGGCAAAAGTTGAGTTCTTCATTAATAACCCCAACCAGAACTGTGCAGCAAAGATAGAAAATCCAGCCAGTTCTACTAATTTTAGAATGTTCTATTATGGGATTTAGTATGGTAGCTGATTTAAGGGAAGCAAAAAATCTTTCCAATCGTCAAATGAAAAGAGGTATTTATATATGGCCAGCTTTCCTTAACACTTTGAACTAAATTGCTTTTATTTGGAGCTTTTAAAATTACATTTGTCCCCTTAAGATTCAAACATTTTAATACCCATCCCATCCCTTGTTAGGACACTAATTTATTTTAAATGAAATGTAAAACCCAAGTCTTAATTAACTGAAGATATTAAGGAGCCTAAGTCACATTTCTTACACAGGTGCTAGTTTATATGATATGGTAAAACTCTAGCTCTGTCCTCTACATTCTGCTTCTCTACAATCATCTTGTAAACTTCAATTTGCAGATTATTTTTTCTAACTTCACAGCCCAATCTGATACATGCTAATGGTCCCTGTTAAGCAGCTGTTCTGTTCTTCCCCCATCACAGCTGCATTTCACTGGTATACAAATTGATTACAAAACGTTTGATGCATCACAGGGCTGCTGGGATATTCAAAGAGAGTATCATTGCAAGAAGTCTGTCGCTGAAATGGTTTACCACAGTTATAAACCATCTAGGAAATGTGCTTTTGCAAAAGAACAGAGTTTTGCTCCCTGTCTGTTGTTGGAAAAACAACCTCTCACTCTGCAGAAGAGGTGAATTACCCTATTTTCTGAGTTACAGGAACAGCACCCAAAAACTACATAAAAACTTAGATGGATTTTTCTACCTTCCCTCAACTCCAAAGAGCAGATTTTTGGCTTTCTCTTACTCTTTTCCCTTCTATTTTCCACACCTCCATTTCCTTGCCTGGTGATTCAAATACTCTGCCACCAAATGGCTAGAGAATTAGTAGGAGCAAGTAGCTGTTGCTTGAAAGAGGAAATACAGTGCAGAAACACACTTAGTTTTATTGGAGGCTTGTAATGCGAATTGGTGTTTCACGAGCCATTTGAACAGAAAGTTACCAAACTTTAGAAAACAAAACTCACAGCCAACAGAAGAGCGGGTTAGAGATCACTTAAAAAAAACAGCACTTTTTTAATTTATGAAGGCAGGATAAGGAAACTCACAGGCAGACTGTGCAAACAATCACAGGTCCGGGGGCCATTCCTGTGCTTTCCAGCTTGCTTCAGCAAATGCCATGCTTTCTTTTAAAACTTCTTTCTGCTCCTCATAAAACACCCATTTGGCAACAGAAAAGCTCTCCACTGAAGTTTTACAAGACCTTTTTATTAATAGAATAATAATTCTTTCTGCTGTTATTTAACTAGACTGTCACTTTCAGGCCAGAATTTCTGTGAAAACCCAAGAAGTGCCATTCCCTGGTTTCCAAGAGAGGTGCATTCCTGCAGGCCTTGCTCAGACCCCAGCCTTTTACCTCACCTCCAACACCATGCAGGTTTTGTTAAGATGTGCTGATTACCACTTGAAGCATCTCTATTCTCGTTCCTTACTCATTCTGCTATGACTTGTTACACATGCAAATGAGCAGATAAGACACAGAAACAAACAGTATGCATTTACATAGTCTTCACTTAAATGCCACAAACTGTCCTTTCCCAGGTGGTGTGCAACTTCCTACAGATTTGCATCCTCTGCACCTGTCCCCCAGTGCAATTTGTCTCTGTTTCCCCCAGCCATCCCTTCTCCCAGAGCCACCAGCCCCTGGCAGTGCTGCTGCAATGTCCCCATATGCTGTCCCCGCTGTCCCCCTGGCAGCTGCCAACCCTGGCACCACATGGCTCAGCTCTGCCTGCCCCCTCCAGCCTTGACTCAGCAGGCTGCTTTTAGAAAACTTGGAGAAACTTATCTTCAGGACTTCTAACACCCTGTCAAAACTTGTTTTAAATCAGCCAGTATTTCCGAAAGTGTTCAAGGTATAAAAAGCCCAACTGCATAATCCCTATTTCTTTAGAAAACAAGTTAAAAAAGTAGGAATATAATTAGAACATTTCCATTTGAAAGCAAATGGAGCAAGTCCCTCCATAGGTTTTAAGAAAAAAAACCCAAACCCACACCAAAAGTAAACAAATGAAAATCTCTAAATATATTTGACAATACAGTAGTAGTTATTAAAGCAGCATTGCACACAAAACTGATAAATAAGCACATTTCAGGGGCTAGATCAGAAACTGATGTCCTGCTCACTGGAAATACTCCTTCACTAGCTAGAAACTTTGTTTTGTTACTATAGTTACTGTCACTACAAGTGGCCCTGACTAAGGCATGAAGTATTTGTTATATAAAACCTCGACACAACTGCAGCCTTAAACTTCAGAAAGTACCAGCTCTGTGTTCAGTCCCCTTTGCAAATTCTATTCCAAGCCCAAACTCAAAATGCTTTCATGCTGAATAGAGAGTACTCTTGAGCAGCAGTTAAACAGCACTATTTAAGTGCTGAAAACAATCAACATTGTTCAGGACACACACTACAACTGTGAGGGAATTTAGATGGAATGTGCACTGTGCAAGGGGAGCACGGACTTCCCTGGAGAATTAACACTCTTAGCAGTGGCTGAGGTACAAGAGAAACTGGCAAATCAACCTTAATAAAATTTGCTGACTGACCATTGAATTTGATGGGAAAAAATGCCTGGAGCCAGGAAGTGCACCATGTAGAAAACACATCCTGCAGCCCTGCAATTTTTAAATTTAATTATATTTTTATCAGCTTACTTTGATGAAGTTTAACATCTGTAAGAAAAAAATAAATATGCTCTCTTTCTTAGCCTTTAATATATTCTGGTTTCACATAATTTTCTTCTTGTTCTTGTGGGGGATGTTTTCATCTAGACAAATGGCTATTATGGATAATCCTGGAAAAGCAGCTTATGAGATCCCTAGTGAAAAGAGGGAGATGACAGAACCTCACTTTTTAAGGTAGTCATCTGATGCTGATACTCCAGTACAATGTGCCAGTCTGCTTCAGGCCATCTGCACCATTCTCAGCTGTGCTTTTTTCCCCTACTTGGGTAGGACAAAACAGTGTGGCTTTCCTTCTCTTCAGCTTGAAATCCAGACACTAAGCGTTTTCTTAAAAGGCCAAGAGCCCACACAGAACATGCTCACCAGTGACTGTAAGCACTAAACAAATGCCAAGGTCAAAAAATACATCCGCTTGTACACTTGCTTTCCTGCAGTAAGCACTGCTCAAGGTTTAGGTCAAGCCAATGATCAGGGATATTTCTACTACAGCACTATTTAGTTAACTTCTGAAATGGCAGATGTAGCCATTTATGCTACTTAGCTTAAGCTTTAAGCAATTTGAATGCTACAGAAGACTGGAAGAGAGTATCTTCTCTTTCTCTTCCGCCCTCAGTGCTGACATCCTGTACTATTCTTAGTGTGGTGTTAATTTCAGGGTTCACACATCAGAGGAAGCATTTCAAATCTATCCATTAATTTGTGAGAACCTCTATAGGGCTTTGTCATTAATGACTGAGCAAGACCTTTTTTTTTTTAGCTGTGACATTATTTGCAACCAGTCTTACAGCTTATTACAGCCTTCTAAGTGCTTAAGAGCAAATCTGCCCTACTCTGTAAGAAACATGATTTCCTTAAGGTGCCGTTTGGATGTAGAATTGCTTCATCTGTTCTTCCCTGTAATAACAGTGCTCTCAGTGACACCTCAGACCATGATTTCTGTCTCTTGCATGTCTGGCAACTAATCCCAGACTAATGACCTCTTCTATGTAGGCAAATAACGAGTACCTGCTGGAATACATGATTTGTGAGTACTGCTTCTATCTTCTTGTTGCACTGCAACTTTACACTGTAGTGTTGCTTAGCTTGTGTGTTAGAGAAAAAAATAATTGATTGTTCAGCTATGGTATTGGTTATGCCCAGAATTCCCAGGTTCAGGCTGCAAGTTGCTAAACTGTACAAAATGCGACATTGGCCTCTGCATGTGGAAGAGTCAATTAGATGAGAACAGAAGCAGATATTGCCATATCTAAAATACAGTTTTTGCATCAGAAGTTCACAGGAGATGGAGGTGGAGAAATGAGTAAAGTCTATGTTAATAACTGATGAACATCCAATGATTAAGAAAGTTTTGAGCCAGCAAGGCATCTGAAGAAGTTATTTTTCTCTTTTAAGACTAGATTGACCTCTAGAACATCAAAAATCTGCACTAGAATTCCCTATACACTTTTCAGTGTTGCTATCACAGCTTATGAGCTGAATAAAATCCCCCTGAAGCAGCTTATTTAGATACTGTCCTTCACAGTATCATCACAGTGCTGATATAATAAACTAACATTGCATAAGTTTAACATGATTGTTTCTAAATCACCTCAAAAATTAAGTAAAAGGGTAAGCCTTAAGTCAAGCTTGCTTTGCTGTCTTTCTTTCTCTGTATATCAGTCAACCCTTTTAAAACAATAGTTTGATCCAGATGCATTTTGCTTTTTCTCTCCTAATTGGAAGAAATGTAACAGGGCTTTGCTCAAAAGCGGTCTTACTTATGTGGGATAAAATCTGTCTGCCAAAACTAAGAAATACACCCTGCCTCGGGCAGAACAGAGAAGAAAAATAACACCAAAGACCATAAGCTTTCAAATGCAAGTTTTCCTGCCCTACAAAATCAGATAGTGCACAAGACACACTTGGACATCATTATCCTGCAGGACCTCCCTTCCTCTTCCCCAGGCATTTTGCACGTGATTATGCCCCTGCTATGGAAACCCTGACGTTTGCAGGTGGCCAGTGAAGCAGCAGGCAATTGCTGGTTGCCACAGAAAAAGAAGCAATATAATTCCAGAGTTGCTAGCAGAGCAGGCTTCAATCCCTATTATATTTGAAAATCATCCTGCGTCAAGGCTCCAAAGAGCATATATATAGTGAATGTTTTTCTCCTTTTTTTTAAAGTGGATTTGAAAAAAAAAAAAAAAGCCTTGCTTCAGTTGGCATTTCCAAACTGACAGTGTGCAGCCTCTTGGTTAAGATGGGACATCGTTTATATGCCTGGCAACAACGGAGACTCCAGACATTTCCAGCTCCTTTAACAGCAGAGCAATAAACAAGAAAATGTACCACCCAGTTTAGTTTCAGAAGAATGTTTTTCACTGAAAGACAATTTAGTATATGCATCCTATTACATATAACTGTATATGAAAAAGCATTCATTTACACAAGTACTCTGGATGCAAAGAAAACCAAATAAACCACAAATCCTTCCAAACTAACTCCCAATATTCCTGTGTACAGCTCTGAACAAATCCTTCTACAGAACAGCACTATAGTGGTGCCTCAAAGGCAGAGAAAGTCTCAGTGCTCCCCCTCTCAAGAGCCATTCCTTCTGGAGATGTAGGAAGAACACAGATTACAGCAATTCCACATAGATTAAAGATCCTCCAGGGGAGAGATCAGCACAGCTGGCTGCCAGTAACATGAACTACCCCAAATGAACGCTGGCCCCATGCCACCTACCAGCAGCTTCCTGAGGTGCACATTACTGGTAGCTTTGTTCTAACACAGTATTTGGGACATCTAAGCCTTGGAGACTACTCTGTGCAGGCCAGGAAAATCCCTGACCCTGTTGCTCTCAGCGTCCTTGTCTGCTACACAGTGTTTGTTACCACCAATGCTTTGCCAGCTGTAGTGGTATATCCCCAACCCCCCCACCACCCCATCTCTTTTCTATGCCTGGAAATCTGATTTTTACTCAAATCTTTGCTGCTGCTTTTTTAAGTGATCTCAAACACTCGTTTAGAACACCTGCCTTGCAAAATCTCAAAGATTCAGACTACTTGATGTTCATCTGAATTTCTTGGCTGGCACAGAGTGCCATTCCTGCTGGTGGGGCCACAGCCCCTGGCACATGCACCCGGGGGTGGGAGATGCTGCATGTTCTCCCCCTCAAGTGCCATTTTGCAATGCTGATCCTGCTGGCCTCTAAAAGCACTTCTGCTGCAATGGTCTGTGCAGGGCTGGAGAAGACCTAAAGATGATCCTTACGCCTGTATCGTATCCTTTCGTTTCATGTTGAGTTCCATCATTCCTACTTTGCTGTATTGCACACTTACACATTACTGAAATGCCAAGCAAAAGAGTTTTTCCCTTTTCTTCCCAACACAGAAAGTGCCTGTATTTTGAAGAATCATACAAAACAACTGACTGATGAAACTCATGGGTCAGGAGGCAGGGCTTCCTCTTTCACTCAGCAACACAGTTCCTTGCCAACTGGCCACCTCTCCTGTTCATCACACAGACTGCAGGGACAGGTCTAGTCTCCACTGGGTTCAGACCCCCACTGTACTCCATACCCTACCAACAATGGAAAGGCAATGACCTTGTCTTGTGAAAATACAAGAAAAACTACAGAATAATGTCCAGTCACCACAAGCACCCAGACAGTAGATGCAAATGGGAAAATTTCAAGAGAAGAAAGAAGTAAAAGAAAAAAAATAATATATAAAAAAGTCCAGGACTCTATTCACTATGAATTCCAGTTCAACTGCTTACTGGTGTGAACTTGATTGGAGGTGCTAGTTATCAACCTCCTGCCAGTTCTCCAGCTGATAGGGACATTTGGAATAGAGGTCACTGCATTCATTTCCAGCAGTTCACATGTCCAGCCACAGTGCTCAGAAACACAATTCTGTGTCATACTTGCATCATTTTGGGTTGAATTTTATGTTCGTGTATGTACCAAAAAACACTGCTAATGACTGAGGCACTTGATTATGCCACTTAGCATTCCATCCTGATATTACCCCTTCCTCCTAAAATACAGCCTTATGACAAACTTAATGCTGAACTATATACATAACAGAAAGCTTCAAGTCAAGGTAAAATTGAATAAGGGAAAGTAAAATTATTCACATTGTCTGTTTCATGTTGTAAAAATGTTAGCATAGTAAGAAATATATCAGGAAATTTTCTAAGACATGTTGGTAACACAGAACTTCCAGGTTACAATCTCTCTCTCCATGATAACATCTCCATCCATCATTATCTTTCCTTTACTAACAGAAACTAAAATATTAAGTAAGATGTATACTGACTAATATCAAATAGTATGATTGTGCCTGCTCACATATTTGGTTCTGCAGAAATTAATGACAGTGGCAACAGAAGCTGACTTACCATCTAAGATGCAATTATTGCCAATTACTCAAGTATTTCTAAGAGAGTGAAGAGCAAGAGCTTTCCCTGTTTTCAGAAGGTAAAAACCACATCTGTGGCTGAAAAATTACCATACTTGGTTTGTGTTCCCTGGTGAGTTCTTCTGAACATCTGAATAAATTCCCCTCCCTCTTCCTTTTGAAGAAAATACAAATCAAAACATTCTGTGCTCTTCTCATTAGAAAAATAAATACTCCTAGGACCTTAGAACAGAAGTCACTCAAGTCTGAAATTTCCAGCTGGAAAGAAAAAAGCCAACCCTTTCACCGAGTGATCAGAGCATTATACTCTACTCATCTTGAGACAACATAGCTTGACTGCACTGCAGACTTCTTGGAAAGTCATTTCCTGCACTGAAAAACAATTTGCTAAGCATAATATCCATGCCTCTCCATATTTCGGGATCTGTTTTTCAGCAATTATTATCAACAGTAATTCTCAGTGAATCCTATTTTTTATTCTCAAAAATCAATTCCCAACCAAAAAAAGACTCTTGATCATCCTTGCATTTCAGACTTTCAAAAGGTCTCAAAATTCAGAAAATATTTTCCCATACTTCTCTGGTAATCAGTTTCTGAGAGCCTCAGGAAACAATTTCAGATTATTGTATGTTTGTATAACAGCAGACTTTCCACAGCCTTCACCTTCACCAGATGTGAAGCAACAAAAAGCATGACAAGCAGGGTATTTTGTTTCCTCCTTTATCCATTTATTGAGAGCAACTCGAAGGAGTTCAGAAAGGCTCTAACCATGTTTTCCAGCAGAATCAATGTCTGAAGTTGCTAATAAAAGCTGGCACCCCATTCAGCCCCACTGAATACCTGTGTAGCCCCATAGCAGGAAGTGAAAGCTTAGAGCTGGGCTTCCCACACCAATACCACTTTACCACTTTTCTCCCTTGGCTCTCTTTTTGATTTCCAGGCAGCAAGCATGCCTTAGGTTTTCCTTGTGATCTCCATGACCCAGGCCTACTTTTGGAGTTCACAAAACCACCTGGTGGAAACACAGGGATCTCAACTGCTAAGTTTCTCACCTTGGATAACCCCTACATGCACATACTAAGGCTAAACTCCAGCTCAGAAAGTTCCTACTGACAACTTGACTACCCAGATAAAACACACATGCTATTTTTCAATATACTCCACCATGTAGACAGTCAGGGCTCCTAAAAAACTTCGTTTGAATAAAAAGGAGAATATGCTGCAGCTGTTCAAAAGCAAATGGCCCTTAATAGGGAGAAAAGTGTGTGTTGGGGGGACTAACTCATTGGTAAGGCAGAAATACAGAGCTCAGAAGTACAAAACTTGTGGTTGGTAACTCGAATCACCTGTGCTATGCCTGCATTTTTAAATCTATTCTTAAATTCCTGAAGTGTCTATGCATTTGCATAACTAGTGTTACCTCTCCAATGCCAAAACAAACATCTAGAAGCACTGCTGCTCACTATAGAGGTCTTAAATGCATGGAGGCAGCAGCCATTTACTCAGATCCTAGGGAAAAAGCTATTAAGAAATAAAATTGTCTTTTGATCCAGAGGAAAGATTTGAACCATTGCTGCTAAGGCTGGAAAACTGCATATCTGTTCCTTCTTTTCATCCCATACTACGAAAAAAGCACCCTTGGATTTTTATTTCAATTTTTTTTTTTTTTAGCTCTAACTATCTGTGTTATCTTTAGTAAGAGTCAGGGGACTACCATAAAGCTTTTCCTTCATATATTTGCCATAAAAATAATCAATATCATTACTAGTTCTATAGAGTATAGTCCAAATTATTGCAATATATCGCCAAGGGTTTTTTTGGTTAATTCTATAAAAACAATGAGGAATTGTAACACACCAACAGAAGCAAGCATTCATAGTTACTACAGCAAAAACCCCAGCTTAACGTTTCTATCTCCATCTCTCACTTGTTTAAGTGAATCACAGAAGCCTAACACATATTTTATTCTTGTAGCACAGTACTGTTATTCCACTTGAGTACATTCTTACACCTTTTATTACTTTGTATTATTGTCTGGGGAGTCAGTAAAGAAATAAAAACATTTTTGGGTCACTCTCACCAGCCAGGGTGTGAACACACCACTACAAGAAGTCAGCTTACAAAAGCTCCACCCTTAAGAGTTTTGAATATCTTATTTATAAAAGTTGTTTAGCATGATCAAATGCTACAGCCAATATATTAATCTATCCTTGCTTTATCTTACACCCTTGAGGAATACAAACAAAACAGTATTCTGAGAATTTTAACAAGCTGTTCTCTCACCAAGTCTGCTCAAGATGTACTGACTTCCTTGCCTGATGCTGAGCTGGAATCGTAGAAATGGGCTGATCTGACTCTCTAAAGCTAAGAGAGGCCACCAACACTTCCAAAAGAAAAGCGGTAAAACCATTCCAGGGAATGCACACCTGGGGTGAGGTGGGAGGGGTAGGAGGCACAACTATGTTCACATAAGTGTAGATCAGCCATAACTCAAAGGTGGGCAAACCATCAACAGAGAGACAACTGACTCTGTATTCCCCATGAAGATTATAGGCAAGAACACAGATCTATTTACTGCTGTCAACAATACTGCAGTACTCTACTGGTGCCCATAAAGATACGGCTCAAAGGCGGCATCGGTTGCTTATTTTCAACACACATGAAAGAGCTTGAGAAGCAGTAGAAAGAATTCAAAATGGAAATGCCAGTTTAATCCTGCATTTTGAGAGCCTGATTTTACATCAGGGTTTTGGTTTGGTTTTTTTTGGTTTTTTTTTTGAGGCAAGTAGAAGCACCTGGTAAATGACATTGCTTTTATTCCACAGAAAACTCTCCCCATGTAAGTCTGCACCAGACTATGACAAATCTTGCCAGACGATTACTTCACATGTCCTTAGTGAAATTAATGTAGCAGTGATGAAGTCAAGGACTTTTTCTCTCAGTAAACCACTTCTAATCTAGAAAAGGACTTTATATTTTGAGGGCCGGCTGTAGCAAAAAAACCCATTTCTGCTAAAACAACACCAACACAACACACACAATTTACTTCCTCTTTTATAAACACTCTCCAAGATACACATTTAATATTTCTTGGCCTTCTGAGACTTTTTTCCACTACATTTACAGTAATTACTTCTGTGATAGCAAATATTTTTGTAGAACAAAAGCACCTGCACTTGACAGCTACATTGCTCCAAAACACCAACCCACCTGTTTCTTTTTGAGTCTTTATGTGTAGAACAGCAGTTCTTCCCAAAAGTTCTGTTATTTCTCTTTATAACTAGTTTAGAGACTCTGAGAGCAACAGAATAGTGACTTATAGCTTAGAAAGAGAAGGAATATTAGCATCTGTTCATTTAAGAGGCTTACAACTCCTGTGCAACATGCAGAACAGCTACAAAGACATGATCATTTAACAAAATATTCACCATCACATTGGGCAGCAATTAGATGATGTGGCATATTATGTCAGAGGATTGTATTGTTCTAACTTAATGGTGAGCCATCCAGGAGACAGGAAACGACCTGGTGAACAACAGTACAGGTTTTGATAAGCAGGCTGCGAGCAACAAAACATCCATAAAATTGATATGATATTTCCAATTTTAAATCAGGTACAGACATTACTTTTTTCCAATGCTGGAAACTAACCAATTAGAGCTAAAAGATGGCCAGAGAGCAAAACAGTCTCTGTAAGAGTGGGTGAGTCAGTAAGGCAAAGACACTTCTACATATGCAAAACTGGAAGGGATAATATTACTAGCTGAAAATAAAGGACCATATTAGGCTCAGTGGTGGGTTCTGCAGGCTGCTAGACCCATGGGACTTCTTCATGGAATGTTATGAGGTGTGGATACAGACTTTAAAAAGAGAAATTCTTTCTAAATAAACAATACATTAATTTAAGAGGATCACCTGGAGGGCAAGAGTAGTGTTCACTAACCATTCCTTCCCTGAGACAAGCCTGTGGAGGTAACCATTGCCAGACTCAGGTAGAACACTGACCAAAAGGCTGGCCTTTGAACTGGAAAAAAATTAGAGGAATCCATCTTCAGAAAGGCTTATGATTAGCATTACTGACCTGGAGGGGGCACACCTGATGTGATCTTACTTCTTACTGAAATGTGCGGAAGACAGTGCTTTCAAAAACATATACCAAAGCCAGCTGCTGGTACTGCATTCATTAACTTCTTTTAAAAGCATGCCATCATTGACAGGATCACCAAGTTTTATCCTGGGCAGTCTCACTGCATAGGTGTCAACAATTTTTCAGACGATACCTTCCATGTAAAGGTTGCTATTTCTATCTGTTGTAGTCATGGCAGGAGAGTGTATTTCTTCTGGCTCACTCCAGCTTGCAATATGTTCAGCATAGCTGACTCTCATTCTTCCTTCATGAAGTCTTCTTCTGTCATTGCTTGACAGTACATTCAAGTGTTCAAATTCAGTCAGTCATTCACTGACTGTAATGTAATGGATTTGTTATTATATGTCACCTTTCAAGAAGTCATCTTCCTAAGTTCATTTTGTGCCTTTTGGATATCCAGCTCTTCTTCAATAGCTCAGTCCAAACCACTGCACCTCTCGCTGTTATTCAGTGCCTATATTTCACATCCCTCCTCCCTATGCACCACATCTACCTCTGAAATGTGCAGTAAATGTTTAAACACATGAACAAGGGGCACTTTCAGACATATTTGGGTCAGTATTATGAGGTTCATGCCAAAGGATGTTGTGTGTTAGCTGAGCAATGCAGTATATTTTTTCCAACTGCTTCAGCCAACAGCTGACTAAGTGAACTATCCTGAAAAATTTCTTTAAAATTTATAATGAAAGAATTTAATATAAAAACAAAAAAGCAGGAACTAAATCATCCTAATTACATACAGAGACCAATGAAACAGTATGAGATGGCTGTAGTTTGGGTCAGCTAAGTCCTATTACGCTTTCTTTTATTTAGGATATACATCTAGGTAATGCTTCTGGGCTTTTTTTCTGCCATCTACAGTGCCCTAAGGTCCCTTAATGCAGCTTTCATCATCTTTCCTTGATAAATGCCATCAAACTGTGCTTCCAAAAAGAGATGTCATTAGGAAGGGAGCCCCCAGGCACCACATTACACAGTTGCATGGTTCATATAAATGTGAATTGGGAAAAATAATCAACCACTTTTAAATACAGCTTTAAAATCATGTGGCTGAACTTGCCTACACTATTTACATGAAACATCTTGTAGTCATTCCATGCGGTAGTAAAATGTATTAGCATTTTTCTATAAGGCAGTAGCAACTGGAGATACACAATAGCATCAGGTCTTTGTCCCTTCAAAGGGGCTTTACAAAGCAGTAAAGCCCTTCCAGCATAAACTGCACTAGAAAGCCTAGAATGGGTTCAAATTTAGTACTAACTATAGATGTACTGTTACTCTTCCTACGTTTCCCCTCCTTACTGGATTCCCATTCCTTTTTTCAGAAACACTTTCTCCATTCTATTTTTTTAAGCTTTTTTTTTCCTTACCTTGCAACTCCGATATTCCTTCTCCGTTCCCTCATGAGTTATTTGCTGGCTGGTTTAGAGAAAGACCCTCATGGAGACAGGGTAATCACACAGCAGAGGAAGAAGCCAGCCCCTGCTCCTCCATCCATGCGTACTTGTGAATGAGCCTCACCGTCAGCTGTGTTAAACAGCCCTGTGCACGCAAGGAGCAAAGAGGGACCCTTCCAAGGGCACTCACTTTAGCAAGACTGTGTCTAGGAGCAAGCATGAACCTAGGTCTTCACTACCAATACAAATTGTTTCTATGAAAAACAACCTATTCTGCTACTCCTTGGCAAGGTCTTTGTGTACATCAAGGTTTGCACTCACAGAAACATAAGAGATAATATTCTTTTCAGCTTTGGGGAAATCAGATAACCAGACAGCACAAAGGAACCCACCCAGCAGTCCTCCAAGCTACTTTGCATACTATGTTTTCTATGTTTTGTTCTCCCCTGAAACATAAATAAGCAGTAACTTCTGGGAGAAAGATCCAGGACATGATGCACCAGTTGGTCAATCAGACAAGGCAAACACTCTTTTCGTGACATGAACAACCTTCTCCTCTGCCAGTGCCATCGTACATATCTTTAGGTGTTTGTAGTCCTCAACAAACATCTGATCTTTGACTGTACAATGTGACCTCTGACTGTATGAGGGCTTTTTTACTATGATTATTACTTTAAAACCCTAAAATACAATTTAGCAGCCACCAGGCTATTTCCTGCTTCAGTCCTCTGAAGAGACCCTGGCATCATTTTAAGAGCGTTTCCATTACAAATTTCCACTTCATTCTCAAAGATGTGCATTGACAGTCTTGGCTCCTCACTTACACAAAGTAACTAACCACAAAAACACAGGCAGTAAAGCTATTTTAAATTGCAAGACACAGCTTACAATAAAAAGCATTATATGCTAATATAGCACCATAATTCTAAAAGATCCTAAAGCATTCAAACTCACATTTATGTAGCTTCAATCTAACTTGTGACCTTCCTTTGCTCTGTTTAGACAACATTCCACTCAGCTGCTAGACTAAACCTGTGGAGGCTGCTCCCTCTTGCTATTGAGAATGCAGGCTATTTGAAGACAATGATGCACAGGTTTAGAACACCATTTAAGTACAGGCAATTCCAAATGGAAGCTGGTCTTCCAGCAGTGCGACAGGATTTTCTGCAATTTGGCTGAGAAACTCAGCTAGTATGAAATCACCAGAGAATATTGCAGTAGCTTTAATTTTTGCACAGAACAGACAAATTCATTGTTTCAAAAGGTCATGGCAGCAAATTGCATGAAATTCAATTTACCTCACTCAGATGGATGAAGGTCTGAGTCAAACATAAAACAGTGGAAGCCTCTGGCTCCAAGAAGTCTGTGCTGATTCAAACCTACTCCGAAGCAAGCAAACCATCCTTCCTCTCTAGCTATACATTATCACAGTTTGTGATTTGCAACTAATCTTCTTCCCCAGCTGTGATATTGCAGAAAATTGTGTCATAGATGAGCATCAAAACAATGGTCAATGCAAGAAGATTTGTTTGGTTTTAACTAGGAAGTTACCAAATATAAAATTATTTGTGATACAGACATTGTCATAGTTGTCTTATGCTCATTTCTCCACATCTAAAGCAAAATACAAAAAACTACGGGGAGACGTACGGGAAACAACGTCATCAGCACAATACAGAAAGACAAATATCAGAAAAGCAAACAAGTTTAAGGGTTACAGAAAGACTATAAAAACAGAAAGTAAAAGAAGACCCTCTCCCGGAGGAGAGTGACACACCTGATTTAACAGGCTCCTTGTGTATAGCTGAGAACAACAGAGTCAGTGAGCAGATCATTCCTGACTGGATATATGGCATCGGGCAATAACTCTTACCTAAAACTTTCTGGGTATTCAACAACAGCCATGTTGATAACATCCAGTGCATGCTGATAGTGCTTCTGAGCTGAAAAGAGGAGGGCCAGTAGATGAAGCGAATTCATGTCATCTTTGCACAGTTGCAGGCCTTCTTGAAGATGGACTATAGCATCTGAAATCTAGAAGGATAGGGGGTGCAAATAACAAGATAACATACTATGCTTTAGTCCTACATTATACCTCAAAAATAAGAACAAATACAGTCATAGACATTCTGAAGAAATTCTACTTAGGCACCCTCTACTATGGGAACAGTTTGCCAAAATTAACAGACTGCACTGCTTGAAAAAAACCCACACATTCTAGAGAAAGAAGTCTGCAGCATTACTAAATCACTGCTTATAAACAAGAGCAGCAGACCTGATCCAATCAACCCCCTCTTACTTTGGCATTGTGATTCTATGCTAAACAGATCCACTACAGAGGCCCAGTTCTCATTTCCATTTTCCAGGATGGGTGGCTGGCGCTCTTCACCTGGGGGAGAGCATTACACATGTCTGCTGCATTTTGTCTCTCATAATGGCTGTACAAAGCCTTCCATGATTTGGATAAAGAACATAAAAATTAAGTTTGAATGTTCAAGGATAAAAGAGTCAAGGTTCAAAATGCTGTCAGAAAAAGAAATATCTTTGCAAGCAGTGATGTTAAGAGAAGCCCTGACAGTCACAGCAGCAGCATGTTATTAGAACCAAGTCTCACTTGGCAGAAAACTTAATATCTATAATGAATGCAAGTATATCACATGCTCTTTGTGATCCAGTACACTATTTTAGGCTATCTGTTCAAAAAGGGAACTTCTTAGCAGATTTTCTTTTGTTTGTTTACCAGTAAGTTTTATGCAGAGGATTTTAAGATTCTCTAGTGTCTGAAATTACTGTTACATAAATTATTTCAGATCTGTGGCTGTGGAAATCTGCAGAAAAAAAACCATAAAAGTGTATAAATTTATTTTCCTCATGTATGCTTTCCTGTTCCTTCTCTTAATGGATGGAGAATGTAGTTCCTTCTTTCCTACTATGAGAACTTCCCACCTAGCAAAGCTCTGCAGACATTCTTCTACCCTGGCATACCACCAGTGTCAAATTCCCACCACCTCCACAGATCTCTCACAAAAACAAGTAGCACATAAATAAGGAAAGCAACAATTACATTGCCTGCAGCTACAACAGAGGTTGTTGATTATCTAGATCCCAGGTATGCTTCTGGAAGCATGGTGTATATTCTGTTCATGGGATAACTTCATCCGAATGTCCAAGTGACATTTCTCTCTCGCTGTACACACACAAGCCGTGGTACTTAACTACTCTATTACTGGTGACTCCATGCAAGCCTGGAGATCAGTGTGACTGCTCCAGACATAACCCCAAACTGGCATCTGGCCCGCAGTGTCAAAACTGCTGAATGTCCTGGCTTCGATTCAGGTTGGGATATATGACTGAGTGCTCAGCTTTAATGAATTGCTGCTTGTCAGTGGTACTACTTTAACCACATGTGTTATTATAGCTTACTGCAAAGGTAAACACGTTGGCTGAAATCACCCATGTTCCCTCAGTAGCCTACTAGAACACATTTTTGTACAATGTAAAAATATTAGCAATGACAAGACAGCTTGGAGCCAGGATGAGACAGTGGTGGGCCCAGATCTGCCTGTCCACAAAGCTCATCAGTAGATATAACAGAGACGTATAAATTTGACTTGCTAAAACAAAGCTGCTGTCAAGACTTCTTGCACTCAGGACTAAAAATCCCTTCTATTTTTTCTATTTCTCTGTCTCAGACCTGCACAAGTATTAATTTAAAAAATGCAAGTTTGGGGAAAAGTTCATTAGAAGAAAAAGAAAACCTGCAAACTGAACAGCTGGAGGAGACTTGGAGCAAGCTGTTCCAGCTGATCCTAATTTGAGAGCATGGATTGAACTGGGTGATCTCTAAAGGTCCTCTTCAAACTATTCTATGATTTAGACTTGGGAAGGTGATCCTAATTTGCTAGTATGAATCAGACAAAGAATAATACTTGCAACTAATGCCTTTACTGAGGGACATCAAAATTGTAGGGGTACTTGACCTTACTAGCATGTGAATGTGCAAACTGAGACTTTGCTTTATGTATTGCAGGTGACTCAGGATCAAGCTGCAGGTCCATATCCATGACAGAGGCCTGCCATCCAAGAAGCTCTCTGAGTCTGTTGCAACACACATGGAATAAAGCAGCAAAAAAGTTGAGTTGTGGTTACTCCTGCAAAATACTGCTGAAATAGATGTCAACTAAAGTAATTCTGTTCTGTAGCACAGGGCCTGCAATGGTTACATCTCATTTCAGTGCTTCCCTCTAGTATCAGAGTCACAGGCAATAGCTGGTTTTGAAAATTAATCATGCTTCCCTGGCACCTAATTGATTAACTCAAGTCCAGAAAGATTCTTTAGTGCTGTAACGCCATTAGTAGCCTACACAGTACTGCTGCAGAATTAGAAACAGTGGACAAAAATAATATGAACTCTGTGCCTTTATAGAAAGAATTATGTGAAACAACAACCTGCAACAGACCAGATGCTATGAAATACAGACTAAATTTCTAGATCAACAAAAGCAAGATATTTGGCAGCAGTCAACACAAGCTTCTTTTGATATATGCATTTTTATTTAAGTAACTATATAATTCGAGCAAGATGGAAGCTGGCACCCCAGATGGCACCCTGAAACTTCAAGGCTTTATCAGGGGCAGGCTGCTACTTTAAAATTCCCTACAAGTACTGCATTTTAAAATAATCTTATTTCAGCTGGACTGCAAATCCAAGTGGGGCCTCTAATTAGAAGCAGTTACACATCCCTGATATATCTTTCTGTTAACAAATATACCACATGTTTTGCATGTCACACAGGTATCTTCACATCACACTGATTAGGTAGAAAAGATTCTGCAGCAGGTCAGAAATAGCATCTTGCAGCATTACCAAAATAATGCCACAATATGGATTGTTTAGGCTGCCTCTTATATAACAGGATTTATTTCAATAATGCTATATGTCTTCTTAAAAACAGTGCTGGTATGTCACAATTAGAGGTATAAAAAGGAAAACAGAATGAGTGTTAAAAATACTTCCCAACAGTAGAATGCACTTGCATATTTAAAATGGTAAATGAAACAGAACTCTTAAGAGGAATTTTCAGGCCTTATAATTTCATGTCAATTGACAGTTACACTTAATTAACCATTAAAACTACCCACTCCATCTCTTTTTATAGCATGGAAAGAAGAAAGCTTTACTGACAGGCAAGAGCTTCCATTGCAAACAGACTTGCTACAGTCCACCAGAACCTGAGGAAAGCAGGATACATTGTAGGTTATTACTTAGCTCTTACTACAAGCAGTTCTTGGTCACCAGAACAATCTAGGCTAGGATGTAGGCTGAAAAGCAGCGTGCTCTGTTCAGCAGAGGAGGCAGTAGCTGGTCTGGGAAAAAGACAGACCACAACTACCTACATGCAAGCAGACACTGAAAGAAGCACCTCCGGATATCTCCTAAAACAGAGCTCCTCTCCTAGGGCAGAGACCACCATCTCTACTTCTAGAAACCAAAATAAAAGCTGGGGAAGACTGGTGAAACATTTTATCTGGTCTCTTAACTGATGTTTATCTTAGTTGTACATCCAGACACTCTGGAAGGAAGTAGGTGTTTTCTGGATAGTGCCACTTGATACTTGAGGTCTGTTGGAAGTCCACAGGAAATTGGTGAGACTTCCAGTGCTCGGCTGCTGACCCTTAACCACCTTTCCATTCACATTTCCACAGAAAGATTAGATCAAATTGAGTATTAAAATGGTATGAAGCCTACATATGCTGTTTTTATGTATCCGATACTGACTTGCATGGCGTTCAAGGTCAAAAACAACACCTACCCCTCCAAAAAAGGGAATCAACACTTAAAATTAACAAGATTGCTGCTGACTCTCTAGAGGAATTTCCATAGAAACTGGCCTGCTAAAAAACAAGGCAAGGCATTAAAATCAGTGAGCTTTAAAATGTTCATTCTACCTTGTTTTTGCTGATCCAAATGCTGTTACCACAGAAACAGGAGAAGCAGACATACCAGCCACTGGGAGTCGGGAGCTACAAGTCTCATTTGTCGCTCAGCTCGGCCGGCTGCCAGCCCGGTGCTGCAGGTGAAGATATCCACTGCAGCAGACACTGACCCTGGCCTCCTGGCACTTCAACTCGGGGGGGAAAACCAGACTGAGACCTTCCTGACAGAACAGGTTATTCTACTCTGTGTTTGGCTGAAAAACCCACCCTAAAACACTGTGGGGCTGACCTAGACCATCCAAGCCTTCCCAGTGACTCCAGTGGTCTATTTAAGACACAGGTACACGCATCAAGTACATCACCATCATTTTTTATCTTGGTTGCTGGTGGTTTCAACTGCCAACTCTGTGTGAAACTTTTATAATCATTCCTCCTCTTGTCACATCCTCATCTCATGTCAGAGGGATGCTTATTTCCTCTTTCCCTTGCCCAGTGGTGCCAGAGAGAAGGGCTATTGGAAATATTTTACAGCCTTCCAAGGAAGATGAATTGCTCCAGCTTTGCTTGGCACTCTACTGGTCAGCTGCCTCTCTTGCTTTGTTCCATGAAAACACTCTCTTATCTACGCAAGCTGATACCTATATTTTTCAGTGCTGGGTACGGTTACCTCATTTATTGACTCTGACTATGGAAACAACAAGGCCTATTTGGTGAGAAAAACACTCAGGTATTATATTATGACCTACTATGTAGAAAAAGCCTGATTTATTGTTATTATAGCACTGCCTGATGAAAGCCCTAACTGTGATGTTCAATAGTTAATGCAATCTATCAAAAAAGGTATCATTTATCTTTCAGTTAATCAGAAAGAGAATATATTAGATACTTTAAATAATTAAGGATATTAAAAATGCATTACCAAATGTTTATCATTAAGTAAACTGGCAAAAGAAGAGCAGGATATTTTACAGCAGTCTAAAAATAAAGATGTCTCAGGTATCTCCTCTCTGTCCAAGCATGTGTTAAAGATTTATCTCTCACTTGATGGGAGAAGAGCAGGAGCACCATCGCAGGGGTCAGGCTGACACTACATAATACACTTAGATCATACAGCTGTGGTAGCAGAGGCAACTGGCAGAACATCAAGGATGAAAACACACAGGTGAACTAGACAAAAGGAAAGTGAATGTGGTGACAAGAGACTGAATGGAAAGAACAGGAGTGAAGGGAAATGAAGAAAAAAGACAGATGAAACAATGCTGCAAAGACAGGCTACAACCAGAGAAAAAGAAAGGGTAATGACTTAAAATGCCAGTAACAGTGAAAACAAAAAAAGCAATGACCACAAAAATCTCGATTTTATTTTTCAGGATAGGAGCTGAAAAGCTGTAATGCCTTTACTCATGGCAAGAAGCAGAAGAGGCAGCAGATCTGACAATCTCCCTATGAGGCAAAAGCTGTGAGAGAAAGAAGGGTAGCTGGGTGTTTTTTAATGAAAGACCCTGAGCAAACTGCATCATAAAGCAGCCAGTAGGCAGATGAGAAAGTTAAATAAGCCATTTTAATTATCCTTTCCTATTGCAGGCTCACAGCACACTTCTCTCATTATGAAAGGGTTACAAAAGTGACATTATCAAGAGGGTGCTCTCTTGGAATAATTAGTTTAACCTAATGAACACATAGCTCCCCTAATTATCTCAGGAAAGTAAGAAAGATCCAACTGTTCAACTCTGTAGTGTAGACTAAGGAGAGAATACTGCAGCAAGCAGAAGGCCTGCCAAAGAAAGAAACAACAATGATGAAATTTCAAATCTCGTTAGAGATGTATTTAAACAACAGAAGCTGCTCCAATAAAGAGTTTAGCTTTTAAACAGAAAGGACAGAGAAATAAAACACATCCCAGTCTTAAGAAAAAGGGGCAGAAAAATAAAGCACAGCCCAAGTGGTTGGGGTTTTTTCTGAAAGGAAGTACAGAGCATTTTCTGCTCAGCTTCATTTTTATGAGTTAACACCTGCAGCAGCAGCATTCAAATGCCAACTAATCCCACTCGCTGCAGAGCTCCAGCACTCATCAAAGCCTAACGTCAAATGTGCCCAAGTATGGAATAAAGCAATCCCAGCACAGGGAGCATGCGATCTGGCACGACAGAGAATCAGGCAGTAACGGGAGAGCCTCAGGAGCGGCCTGCAGCAGAACACAGCGTGATACCCAGGGAACAGGAATAAACACACCTCACTCGTCCCACACACACAATGCTGCTCCAAGACTGCTCAGAAGCTGGAGCTGGACACATTCCCTAGGGAAGGCCATTCCATGTGCTACAGAATTATTATTTATAAAATAAGAATAAAAAAATATTTTACAGAAACATATTCTGATTGCTTATATGGATTACAATTCAGGAAGGAAGGGACCCTATTTAGCAAGCCTAGGTCTCATTCAACTGGATTGTTCTTCCACCCTCTCATGACTCAGTGATTTCCAATTATTTCACATACCTGTCTGACAAGAGCCAGCTGCAGTGACAGGTAGAGGATGATTTGGTGATCTTCGGGGGCCAAGTCACGTGCTCTTTAAGGACGACCACACAATACAAAAAGAAAAGTGACTGTTAGATTGCACTCTGCACAACTCCTTCACCATGAGTCACACAAACACAGACCAAAACCCAGTCTTCCCCCGCAGAAAACTAGTCCAGTAATGGCTGAGCACACTGAAACTAGACAGAAAGCAGAACAGTGCTGGCCTGGCTAAGCCAGAATCCCAGGAACAAGCATGAGAAACACGACTGCCAGGATGTTATACAACTTAAATGCTCCTTCATTAAATGCCACTTAGTATTTTGGAATAAGGATAGCTAATACGGAAAAAGTAACTCTGAGCTCATAACAGACCCATCAAAGCATTATTTAAAGTAATTTAGGTGATGGACATTGTTGTCCAACTTGTTCCTATACTGCCACTTTTCAAACAGTAAAAGAGGGTTAGGTTAGCACTGAAAAGGTAGTCAGTTTGAGCATGTAGAGGAATAAAGATCAGGAGCCTGTGACATAAACTGGTGCTCAAACGCACAAAACATTCTCTCCCGTGCAGCTTCTAGTCTAATTTTTGACAGCAGACTCCTAATTTGGAAAGGGAAGACACTGAGGGAGGAATGATTTCATGACAGGAGCTGCGCCTGGACAAACACCAAGGCCCTTACTTCTCAAGCTTGGACCCTGAGATACTACCTTCCAGTCCACAGCAGGCACTGCAGTGAAGTGAAGGCTTGGCTAGTGGAGGCTGCAGTGTCTCCAGAACCAGATATGGAGGCCCTTAATGCCTTGTGCAAGGAGGGGAACACAGATGCACAACCTGGGCAGAACTGTCCCCTCTCAGGCTGTGCTAAGCACAAAATTGCAGTCTGAATTTGCTACCCTGTGGAGAAGCCATTAACCAAGGCAATGACAGGATAGCGTCTTGGAGAACCTAACCTAGGAGGAAAGGTGGGGCACCGGCTCCTGCCACCTGGCAGCCCAGGCCAGGAACCAGTGGGTTATCCCCTTGTGACTCACAGAGATCACTCACAGCTCTACAGCACAGAGAAGTCATTTCACATGGGAGAAATGGGGAAGAGGAAGGTCCCTCACAGCCAATTAACATTCCTGACCTCTTTCTGGGCTGCGTTCCAGGACACCAGGGAAACCTGCACCTGCACTGCCCGGCCCAAAGTGAGCACAATTAATGTCCTTATGAGTGAGAAATGACAGGCTGACAACACTGGCAGTTAAAACGCATGCCAAAACTATTGATTTTCTAATAAAAAACACATAACAAGAAAAGAATTACTTCAGGAAACAAACCACACACCATTTTAATGGTAGCCACTTTTCAAATGCCATCTTGGCCTGTGAGCAAGAAGATGTTGAAGGTGATTTTTATAACTAATGGCTCTAGAACAAATTAATTTAGTATGGATTAAATGTGTCCTATAACTCTCTATGTCAAGGTGGCACTCAAGTGTTCTGAAGCAATGCCAAAGACATCAAGGTGCAATTAGTGCAGGCAAGTCACTAATTTCTCCTTCCACTTCGAAAAACACAAAAAATCCCCCAAACCCAAACAGCCACAAAACCCCAATAAAACAAAAAAAAAAACCAAAAAACCCCAAATAACCAAACCAAACCCCCCCAAAACCTCCAACTAACAACAAAACTCCACAAGATAGAACCCAGCTTGGCCCTAAGGTGTTAAGACAGGGTGAGACACCTCTTTAGAAACCACCTCTTGTGAAGCCTTCAGTAGCCTCTCCAGCAATAAATAACAGGGGAAAGTTCACAAGAAAATAGGACATGAGATTAATAGTGTTTTTGGAAAGAAACAAAGGATTGTTACTTTACTGCTCAGTTTCATCAGAGGGAATTAGAAAAACATTCGATGCAATCTTCCAGCTGAAAAAGCCCCTTACAAAGATGACTTCAGGCCAAACCATGGCCTGAGAGATCATACATGCACTTCAAAAAGAGGTGAAAAACAAGGAAGGCAAATAAAGGAAACTAACCAAACAGGTATTTAGAAAAACACTAGTAATCAGTTCACTGTCACATTCCTCTTGGCTGAGGTTTGAGTAACTAATGTTTGGCTAGAAGCTTGTCTGCCTCCTAGCTAGAGTTAAGTTAACAACAAGTCACAGCAAATGCAAAAGGTCAAAGGAATAAAAAAAATAAAAAAAAAAATTTGAAAGAAATGGCTTTTAAAAATTTTCTCTCTCAGATCTCCACAGGGTAAATATCCAGAAATATATCTGTGGTTTCAGCTCTTGCAATCACTACAAAACCAGTGTAAGACAAACATATTGGACTGCTTCTTGTTAGCATCAGCAAAACAGCTAAGATATATTAACACTGTTCAACTTGCTAAACCTGTACTTTGAGATACCAGATATCTCAAATTTTCTTCACTTTTGCAATGTATTTACGGCCACAACAAAACCAGAATTAGATACTTCAGCCCAAGACTTAGACCATATAAGCTTCCATTCAGTCACTATCTGTAGTCTGTAGGCATCTACACTTACAGTGGGTTGTAAGTTGTGAATGTAATTGTATAAATGTAAATAACTCCCTGAACACCACCCAGTGTATTTTGGGTGGTATAAATCAGTCATAACAGAGCCAGGAAGCTCACACCTCACCTCTCTTCCCCACAGAACGGACAAAAAGGGTTTTAATTCCATCAGTTGTACTTGAGGTAAGTGTAGTTGCACAAGAGTTTAATTCACAGTTGCTTCCAGGGTGGAGCCATTGTAACAGTCTCCCTCCCAACATACAGGGATGAAGGAGAGGTAAGTGGTGCCTGCTTTGTTCTGTTAGCTCTGTAACCTCCTCATCCAACAACATCATGGAAATACTCATTAGGACAGCAATTATCCCTTTCCCAATAGGTGCACTGCTGCCAGGTCACCCCATAGCTACCTACACCCTGATGGTGAGGGTACTTTCCCACCATGAGGGAAATAGGATTTTAAGCCCGCTTCACACAGGAATTGAGACAAAATTAGCTTTCCACGTTTGCCAGCTGGCATCATGTGAGGAAGCTGCATCTCCCAGCACTGTAGATCTCACTGCAGCTAATTTGGGGCTAAGGTTATTTCTGTAAGGTGGCAGAACAGTACTCTTACCTTGGATGTTCAATCAAATAATCACTGCATTTAGCCATCGCAAAAATGGTTTTGACAGACTACTGCTGAAATCTAATGAACTGTTTTCAAACTTTCAGGAAAGAAAGCCTTACGCAGAGGAAAAAGAAACATAAAAAACCCAATTTTTCTGAATTCATGCAAGAAACACGCAATACAAGCATCAGCAAGATTCCTACTCACCTCTCCAACGTCTGAAGTGCTTTCTTATTTAATTCATCCTGAGTGCCCTTCAGAGTAGCTGCAGGACAAGATACAATGCCATTTAAGAGTTTAATACAATGTTCTAGCTTAAATAAATAAATGTATAGAGTATTTCAAACAGGGAGCATAAACACTGTGGAAATCTGTCTCTGTGTGTGTGTGGGTGTGCACGTGCTCATTTTAACCTGAATTCTCAAATTCATTTTTATCAAAGATTATTTTAACTCCGTTGTTTGAAATACTGAAGCATTTTTTAATTTGTGCATGCTGCTGAAGGGGGCTGGGAGAAGGGGCCGTACACTACCTAGATATCAAGAAGGCAACAGGTCCTCAGCCAGGTTGATGCAAACGCTAAAAGCAGTAACCTGCAGCACACTCTGACTCAGAGACAGACCACCCCCACCACCATCTTCATGTAGGAGGGTGCTGCAGGTTGAACAGGGAACACCAGCAGCCAAACCTGCAGCTCTGTGACAAAACGCCACCATCTTTGCAACCACAACAGACTTTTGGGCTATTTCAGGCATGGCATTAGCCACTAATGCCCCCGCTTCCATACCTCTAATTGTTTGACCAATGGATCCTGCCCAGTACGCTCACTTATCAATGTATAAATTAATTCCTACCTAAAACCAGAAAAGGAAGAGATGAATCAAGCTCTTGTTATACCTGCATATCATAAGATATCATCACCAAGATCAACAGGAACAGAGGAAGAGCTTAGAGAAAAATGGCTTTCTCAGATCCAAAATATCTGGAAACCTAGGAGGAACTGTTCAACTGCACAGGAAGCGATGACCAGTTAATCCATCAGCAAACATGAATATATCTGATTTGATACATCAAGTCAATGTATGCCACAAGATAGAAAGCTACTAAGTAGTATATAATAATGCAACAAACTCAGTCAAATTCAGGTATTAAAAGTGATTAAGAGGAAAGAGATGTGTTCTTCTACAAGATCTGCAAAGCTAACCAGTTTCTTTGGATTCTGCAACATTAACAAGTGAAATTTTGAAAGTAAATTATTTGCTGCAGTAGTTACAGTGATCAGATCTTTTTTTATCCCTACATCTTCCAACAGTTCTTCAAAACAGCAGGTTCATTTGGAAGGAACAGCAATCTTCAGGATTTCCTAAATCAGAGGGGTCAAAACTTGCTGAGGCCACAAAACCTACTCTAAGTTTTAAAAACTGATCCAAAAATTTGTATTTTAAAGAATAAGTTTAAGGATATGGACTTTCATGCAAAATGCAGCACTTATTAAAAAATACTTCATTCTCAATAGCCTTAAATCAAGCTACTGCAAAATACTGGAAAAAGGTAAAAGGAAGACAATTTAGAAAAAAAATAGAGAAACAAGACTGGTGTAAACAAAAATGGTTGAGGAGACATTGGAAAGGATTTGATCCTACCTATAAATATCCCTATGGAAAAAAATCTGACATTCTGTTTCTCATGGAAACAACAAGATTCTTTATTTAAGATGTCACACAGTAAGAAAGACTGAAAGAACTGTGAGTATTTGTCCCTCAAATTAAACACCAAATGGAAAAGCTAGAACTTCTAGCTTCCACCCGTGAAGACATTTGATTAATGCTCAGCTTGTAGTCAGAAAGAACACAAAATATGTTATGGAAATGAAGTGATTACCCTACAACTAGTCAGCTTTGCCTCTGCACTAATGGGAAACAGCATGTGACTCCCACCTCCCACAATATGGACTGCATCTCCAGCTACCACCAAGTTGGAAATCTGGTTGTCCATCTCTAGATTTGTGTCTGATAGTGCATGATGAACACATTGAAACTTGTTTGACAATACTGAGCATTGATGCTGCAAGTTAACGATGCCATTTACAGGACATATACAGCTAAAGGAGATAAATTAGGGGAAAAAACACAACAATCAAAAGTGATTTGGAGAGAGATGCGTAAAAAGAAGCTTGGCCACCATGTCAAGGGAGGTGATCTGCTCTGCCATCATGAGACCCCCACCTGGAGTGCTGTGTCCAGCTCTGGCATTTTCGACATAAGACATGGTTTCATTGGAATGAGTTCACAAAAGGGCCATGAATATGGTCAGAGGGCTGGAACACCTCTCCTATACAGGAAAAGTTGAGAGAGCTGGGGTTTTTCAGCCTGGAGAAGAGAAGGATCAAGGGAGGCCTTATGGCAGCCTTTTAATACTTAAAGGGGGTTTATAAGAAAGGCAGAGAAATGGTTATTTTTTTACCAGGGCCTGTAGTAATTGGACAAGGGGTAATGGTTTTAAACTAGAAGAGGAAAGATTTAGATTATATACAGGAAGAAGTTGTTTACTAGGAGGGTGGCAAGACTCTTAAACGGGTTGCCCAGAGATGTTGCGGATGCCCTACCCCTGAATTATTTGAAGAAATCTGTAACCCACTTGTATCACTGAAAAGCTCTCACTTCAGACAAAGAAAAGCTTGCACAAAGGAAGCAGAACCAGGTGGGTCTGATTAAACTTTTAAAATTTGTGCTCTGTTCTCCAAGGTTTACAGCACTAAAGAATTCTTCAGTCCTTACCCAGCTTTACCTCCTGAGAGCAAGGATGCTGCAGTTCCATCAACTAAAACACAGTATTACGTTCCAACAACTAAAACAGTCTACCTATGACTGTTTCTGTAGATTAAAATAAGTTGCAAAAGTGGTCTGACCAAATGGAGAGTAGCACAGGGGATTTTAAGTTTCTGAAACTTCAGCAGATACCCCCATTTTGCAAATGCCACCTGAGCAGTCCAAGATTTATCTTCCAAAGAATTCTTTTTTAAAAGTTTTTAAAAGAGCTTCAGCCTCACTAAAATTCAACAGGTTCTTCAACAATATTTTGGTACCTAAATACAAAGCTCTGAAGTCACATTTGAAAACAAAGGACAAGTTCTGTCTTAGTAAAAGCAGGTAGAGCATAGTAGGTATGAATGCATGGAATGAAACACAGCGCTGAGGATCAGCATCAACACTGCAGACATGGGGACAGGAACCCAGTTCTAATCTTGTCCAGTGGATTGAGCACCCATTAGCAGCTGAAGCACAATCAGGTCTATTTATATAACACATTCCTTTTGTGGGAAAAAATTCAATTTGTAATGTGCAAAACTGTTCCTTTATGTGAATCACAACATAAGAAGTGGCGATGACAGAGAGATGGACTTCAAAAACACATTTCTGATCCAAATTAAAACACTGACATGCATGCACCCTTTTGCAAGTATGAGTGGGTTTCAAAACCAATTCCCTTGTGTTAAGACATCTAATATGGCACGATGTACAGTCTTAGCACCCAGAATTATAATTAAAGATTGCATGCGCTGTTATTTCCAAAAGCTAAGATTATGAGTTTGTTCACAAATAATTTATTCACTTAATTAGTGAAGAAATCGGGGGGGGGGGTAACATTAACCAGTGCTGTCAGTACACTGACTGTAAAGTCCAAAAAGACTGACAGAGTAAGTTTGCAATTCAGTCCATGATCCATGGCCTTCTACCGAAATGCTAAATGAAAACAGAGATAGAGCACACTCATCTCTGAAAGAAGAGTGAGGGAACGTTAAATCGAGAAAGATTTCACAGCTTGTGAGGTGGTGATGTGAGATAAGAGCACTTGCATTTCCCAATACATTCTCAACCTAGTCTTTCCTCTTTAGCCTTTGTTAAATTCATCTCACCTTTCCCTGTCTTCAGTGAATTCTTCACCAGACCTAACGGAGGAAAAGTTGACAATACAGCTTATGTCAAAGCTGGAACTATGGGAGGAAGAGGAACACTTTGCTGTTGACACTGACCCCTTGGGAACAGACCTGCAGAAAATGGACATTAAGTATGAACAGGAGGCTTGGGCTTCTAAAGCTGAGGCAAAAGTGGCAATGACTTCCTCCGAGGACACATCTTTCAGCTACTTCAATGAGACTTATTTCAAGAAACATGTAATTAGACATTAAGAATAAGGAAGCTATCCAGCTAAAGTTCCAGGAAGTCTTATTTCCTCTAGGAGCTTTTTGCAAGTTACAAAGAAAAGGCTTTAATAAAACTCCTCAGTGCATTTGTCACAGAGGAGAAATAATTACTAAAATGTTATATTAAATAAAGTGTAACCTTGGATGGAAGGCTGTAAGCTTTAGAAGGCAATTGGTCAAATGTTTCTGAAACACTTAGCTACCATTGAAAATACTGATTCACTGAAAGTCATCTCAACTGGAAAGTTATAGGAATCACATATACATACACACAGATGTTTGACTTGTCTGCATATGTCACTAACAACTGATGTAAATACAATGATAAACATGACTGACAATGTGAGGCAGGACTACATCAGGGAGCTGCTGTCTTTCAGCATGTTCTAGCCTTGCTTCCTCACCGTCATACACTATTTTTTTACAATGGTAATGAAAAATGTCTTGCTAGTGCAAATTTGACATTTTCCAGTAAAACACCATTCCATATTGATGGCCATCATATGTATGCTTTTGAAAGACTTAATACATTTTATTAAAATACAATGTGAAAGATGGAAATATGCTCCTCCTATTTCCCTCAAATAACTGAGTCATTGGTCCTATTGCCTTAAAGGCTAGAGATATGATGAGAAGGCAGATATATTTCACTGTTTCAAAGCATAAATCAGAGGCTGATCTGGAAAAAATCCAAGGCAGTTGCTGTGAAGACTGTTTGTTTTACATTAAAAAGGACACAATATGAACTAATCTCTTTAAAACTAAAAAGATTTCCAGAAAAAGAGTTTCCAACTCACATTTTGCTGCACCAAAATATTTTTAGAGCCAGAGTACAGCACATGCCTCTACAACTGCATTCTTTAGAAACCACCTTCTTTTCATACTGAAGTTAACAAAGAGATTGTAAGGGGCTAACATAGAAAACCTTCTATCTCTGAAAATAGTCTCTGGGATCTTGTATAGCTTTAGCAAGTTTAAACAACATCTAGGAAAAATGCCCTAAAAAACTACGCTGTTAAGCAGTACTCTATTCCTAATGGACTTTAAATATATATAAATAAGAGAAAGTTAAGACTAGGAAGGACATATTTTTTTGACATGACCTTTCTAGCGAGAACTATTCTGAGGCAGAGAAATGGGGAACTGGAGAGAGCCGTAGTGCCTGTTAGCCTCCAGGATGAAAAGCAGTTCTCAGAACAGCTGATCAGATATGGCTGGCTGAAAAACTACACCAACATGCACTACTGAAGAACACAAGAACACTTTCTCATATGCATGCCTTGCAGAATTCTGGTGTGACTTGCAAGGCCAGTGTATTCCATGATAACATAATACAGTGATTTTTGCTTTGATTCAGGCTTCTTTGCTGGAAGAAGTTGGTTTGTTTCTATGGAACCTACCCAACAGAAAAGTCATTGCTTGCATGAGGGCAGGAGTGCCAAAATGATTAGGAAACACACCAGCTCAGCCATTATTCAAAGAAACTGTGTTAGAAGGCCTTCTATGTATGTTAGAAGTCAGAATAAACAAAGACTGTTCCCCCCTGTGAATCTGATGAAGGTCAGTGCTCAAATTCTCCCAAACACTTCAAGCCCTTCTGACTACTAAGCACCAAATCTGCAGGAGCCCTTTGTCCACTCATTCAAGATCCAAGTAAGCAGCATTAAAATAAAATACTTCTACATTCAGTGGTCTGTTTCTAGTCAACATCCACACATAGCAGTGAGGTAGATATTTTTATACTGTTTACTTCTAAGTAGAAAAAGAAACGACATCACAGAGAGGTCGAATCTCTGTGGGGAATCAGTATCACGCCAGGAACTGAAGTGAGGCATTTCTGACTCCAGTTCTTGGATTGTATTTCTTTGATTTATGAGTGGGTGACAAAAATATGAAAACAGATGGAAAGTCTAACTTTTTGTTGTGTAAATATGTGAAAGAAATGTATTACAAATATTCAAGTAAAGCACACCAAGCATTGTCAGCTACACTCAGATTATCACCCTCTAAGTAAGGACCTGCATTTCTTCCTTTACCTAAAAACTTCACTTTTATTACCACAGAAGACAGTTCTCTAAGCAAGTGAACAGTTCCCACTTATCTTGCAATCTGATTGTTTTTCATGTCTAATCAGCACTGAAAGCAGATTTTCTAATAGATTTCCATTGCTTGCACTGAAGACTTAGAACAAATGCTCTCCCCACAACACACTCAACAAACAGGGTAACTCACCATCAGTAGCTTGAAGGCTGTATGTCAGGCCCAGTGCCAAGTAACCCTTCGCTAGGGACTCTCCAGCATCTTCACCCATCCCTATCACCATTTTAGCAAAGTGTTCTCCTTCTTCCAGCTGCAAAAGAGGCAGGTTGAGAATTACAGGAATTTCCTCTATACTTGCTTCAATAAAATTGACCATCAAGCTTACCTGTAAGCAATCTGAGAGCTATTCACACAAGGGCTTTCAGTGATCTCAGTGAACACTCATAAAAAGGAGGATGTGGAAGGTCAGACTAGCAGACCTTGGTGCACATGCACAGTTTTGAGAAAAGTTTGGGTTTTGTACCCCAAACTCTTTCCAGATGTTTAAGATCAATCAAGGGCACTATCTTATTTTATAGTTCCCTTCAGGTACACTTCAATCCTGCAACCTTAAATACAAATGCTGGATCAGCTGGACTACTTACATGCTATCCTAGCTGTACATGGAAAAGTCTAACAGGTTTCTTCCTTCAAAGGAATACCATTCAGTTTTGCTTAGTAAATTTTACTTTCTTTTGAAACACTACAAGAGTGAAACCAGAAAGCACTAACTTCACTGAAAGCTCTCAGCTGCTGCTTGCAGTTCTGCTGCCACAAGGATGCAGAAATTTCAGGACACAAATTTTGGTCTGAACTACCACACTACCTTGGCAGCTCTTGCTGCACTAGCTATTTTCTGCATCTTTTGCAAAGACACAATTTCCTTGAAAACGCATTTAATATTATAGATAGTAATCAGAGGAGAGAGAACTTGCAATCTGTCAGGATCAACCTCCAAAATTATGAAATATGTAAGCTGGTCTCAGCACAGACTGCTCCCCACAATGTTCCTTTCCAGCTTCCTTTCCACACAGATCTATCAGCATCTGTAAAATCTGAGTTAATGGTAATTTTAAACAAAAAGTTAAATATTTTGTTACAGAACAGTGTTTCTCATTTCTAACTTTAAACTCCCATTAACATCACTCACCAGTTTTAAGTAGAAAAGACTACTACAGATTGTATATACCTTGAAAGGTGCAGGTTGGACAGACATTGGCAAGACTCGTAAGTAAGGCTTGAAAGACAGAGCCTACAGGAAGATCTCCTTTCTGTACAAGACAATATACAGATCCTGTCAACCATAATCAGAGTCATCCTCAACCAAGAAGCAGATACCATTACACTATCTGACAAATCCTCCTTTCGGAAACTTTTATTACATGACAACTGACTTTATGGGATGGGGTTGTTTAATTTTGAGAAAGTATTTTTTTTGTTTGAAATCCAGCTGGTTCAGACACAAGTACTGTGGGCATGTGCCCTCTTAATACCCAGCTTTGTCAGATTTCAGCACCTCATGGCTCCTTAGCATCTAAAATCACTCACCCATAATGATCTGGAATTAAAATGCACCAGCAGACGAGAAATTTCCCTTCTGCAGTGATCTGTTAATATGCTACCTATGAACATAATCTACTTGAGTTGATGTAGCATCCTGTCAATGGGCTTCCTAGTCACATCACTTGAAAACGTTCAGGTGACAACACTAAATAATGGCTTCATAAACAAACAATCTGGGATTTATTAGATAATATCAAAAATAAGAAAAAGAATTACTGTTAACGTAAGCCTGAAGAAAGGTTGAAAAGTGCAAGTGAAGAAACAAATCTCCACTGCGTGGGTCTCTGCCTCACTCGTACAACTCCCTGAGGCCACAGAATTCAAACTAGATGTAGAACAATAGTTCCCCAATTTCTGAAAGCTCTGCTCAGTCAGTCCAATGACCAACACATATGTTATCATCAAACTCTTTCCTGAAAGCACAATGAAAGCATTACAGTCTTGTGCACTGTCTGGTCAACTGTGATTGTGGAAACCACTAAGTGAAACAGGAATACCCTCTTGCAGAATACTTGGACTTGCCAACTAAACTGCAAGGCCTGTTGCTGAGGGCATAATCCAAACTCTACCAAAACCACTGGAAACAGTCCTACCTACTTGAGTGATGTTCAGATGAGACCCTTAAACTCTGACCACATAAGGAAGACTGAGATTTGTTTTAGGAGATTTCTTAATCCTGTCAATAGCCCTACAAACTTCTTGGCCACATACTGAAATGTGTTCTGGACCAGAGCCAATGACAATGGAAGAAGAAAGCGTCCCATGACTTGCCACACAGAAAAAAAACCCAAAAAACCAAAAAAACAAAAAAAACAAAACTCGCAAATGAACAACAAAAAACCCTCCTACAAAACAATAACTGAATTCTTCATCCCTCAGACTTTTATGTAAGACATAAAATCTCTGCAGCCTGAAAATTCATTATGCACCTCTTTGCCACCATAAACAGCTATATTCCCACTCTCTTTCTTCATTGTTTTTTCTCTTCTCCCCACACACACTTTCAACCAAGAAGCCTCCATTAGATGAAGAAAAGAGCTATACAAGGAATTCTAATGACTACTGAACAAGAGTAGGGGTGGGTAGAGTGTATGGAAAAAATGATGAAATGAAAGGTTTGGAGCTGAAATGAAGACATGTAAAATTGCAGAGATTTTGCTCCATTGTTTCTCTGAACGGTCACCTGATAGTATTTCCAGTCCCTGACTGATGGCCTACACTGCAGAAATCGGCATGTGAACCATTCAGCCTTCTTGCCTGCCAGTTATCCAGGGCTACCTGTCAGTATCCGATTAATCTAATGAATGAACAATTAAAACCACAACTTTTCAGAGTGGCTGAAACAGCACTTCTAGCACATTCTTGTAAACATTTATTCATACTAAACACTAATGGCACTTTGACCAGCCACAAAGATTCTTATGAATGCAAACTTGGGTCAGCTGAAGTCTGCTTTGAAAATAAGTGGCCTTGCAAACTCCAGCACAGCTGGTTTTGTTTATGAGAACATTTACTTTTCCTTCTTACAGCACTCAGACACTTCCCCTGCCAGCCCTGCTGTGGCAGCCATCTGCCCCCTCTTCTCCCACTCTCCTACTCTTCAATCATCCTGGGCAAGTGTGAAAAGCCAAACCTTTCACTGACATCACCCACTGCGAGTTTTCAACTCTCCAGTGCATCAGTCTTGCAGATGGCCTAGTCAACTGTGAATCTGGAAAACTACTACCTGAAACAGGAGTAACCCCCTTAGGACATACTCGGGGTAACCAACTAAACTGCAAGGACTATCAGATTGCAGGCTGGATAAAAACACCCTCTCCACACACCCAAGGGAGAGACCAGTTGTGAGCCTGAGCTGTGTCAGTAAAGCTGTGTCTGTGGGGGTCCTTAAGGATATGGGATGTCTCCATTCTGTATTGTGGAGATAAAATAGAGAGGAGGGAAGGCCTACCACTTGTTATTCTCTTAGAAGCAACAAAAAGCAAAGTCTCAAAGCCATACCTCCGATTTGGCCCTTACTGTTCTTATATTTTTCTGCATACTTTGCACTGAAAAGCTGGTGGAGAGAAAGACAGCATCCCAGGTGGCAGGGAGAAGTTCCCTGCCTCCAAGATCTGCATGGAAGGAAGTTCAGAAGGAAGGCATCGGGAAAAACAATCTAAGAAGAACTTTCTGCATTTTGAACTCTGGCTATACAAAGTGTCAGGAGGCACCTGGAAGCACTAGCTAAGCAACCCCTCCAACACAGCAGAAAGCAAACACCTGGCACCTGGAGAGAGACAGGCTGCCAAACTGTGAACTGACACCAATGAGATGGTAATACCATGGGGCTGGTTGGATTTTTCCCCCTTCCACTTCCTCCTTCATATTTGATAGAAAAAGAACAGTTGCTAGCTGTGTTACCCTGAGGGATGTTTCCCCTGGTACAGAGCGTGGCTGTTCCAGCCACCACTGTTATTTGGCCACAGGTTTTGGTGTGTGCTCAAGCCAAGCCCGGAGGCACACTGACAAGGGAATGGAGAACAGCAGGTGCTGTCCCCTGGCCTAATGCCACCCAGCTGGTATCCAACTGCCACCCAGATTGTTTTTAGACAAGCTCAAGTCCTACCCCACTGAATCAACAGCTTCCAGGACTAAGTAGGAACTGCACTTCTCACCAGCACACGTTTAGAATAACTAAGAACAAACAAATCAATGATGTACAGCAGCATGAAAATAGCACTTTATCGTGCCAAAAAAAGAGAAGCACATGAAGGAAGAGGCAAGAAATACATCAAATCACACTGGACTTAGGATAGCAGACAAGGTTAATGAAGCAGGTGAGTTTGGACAGCAGTGATACTCAACAATACCCAAGCACTTAAGAGACCAAAATCCTACAGAATGGGTATCTATACAAAATTACACATTATGTTAACCAGTTGAATCCACCTCTTCTTACCATTTTCATTACACTGGGTTGTAGCTATAGAGACTAATTCAAAGAGAAGAATATAAATATTGTGAAATGAGAATGGTAAGAGGAAAAATGCATAGGAAGAAAGTGGTCTATAAGGCATAGTCTAATGAAAAGGTTTTGTCCCACAGCTGTTTACAGTACACAAAGCTAATCATGTTATGTATATCAGAGAAAAAAATCCTGTGCTTTATCTTGCTGGTCTAGTCAGAATTTGCTCTTTGTGTCACCACTGTTAAGCCCACCAATTTATTCTGTGTAAACTCAGCCCCCAGCATTTAGAAATACTCGGGCCTTTCCTCCACTGAAGCTAGAGTGGTTTGTTCACAAAGGCGAGGTACAGAAGACAAAATTAGTGGTAATTTTTAATGTTTAAAACCCACAGGATTGCCCCAGTAACAGTATGGTGATGTAATCAAGAAAGTCTTTTTTAAAAGACAGAAGAAATATGAAGTAGGTCCTTGCCCTTCCCTGCTTTCTCTTCAGCCTCTCACCCTGGTAATGGCAATCCTCTCGAATGTCCATCAGCAGGCAGAGTAACTCCAGTAATGGGACTAGATTTGATCTTGTAATATTATTCATACTGCACTAAGACCTAAGCATTTCCAGGCAACTCCTGGGCTCCTAAGTGACTGGGTACCAACACATGCACAGCATTTATTATCTATGGCGGCAGGGTCAACAACAGACAGAAGGGGAGAGAAGCACTCTCTGAGGAAGTGGTCTGTGAAAGTAATGAATGATAAGCTGTTACCTCAGAAGAACACAGCTCTAAATCTAAATCCTGCCAACCCCCCGACACACACACCGTGACGTCCTGACCTCAAGGTACGTCTTACTCACTTTTTATGACTCCAAGCACAGTCTGCCCTGGCCCAACATCACTTTTTCACCCTTTTCCTGACTGATGGCATGGTCTCTGTCTTCCCAGCAAAGTGCTGCAGCAGGGCACTTTGCTGTGCATACTAGCCAAAAGAAATAAGGGAAATGTCTGAGGTACAGCACCATCCTGTGCTGCAGCTTTTGCCATGGGATGAAGTCCTTCGAAAAGCTTGTATTAGCTGATAATACTGGCATCATTTGGTGCTACACGAGTTTTGCACACCACCACTATTGTAATTGTAACAGTGGTGTGGCAATGAAAATTTTAAAAACATGCCTCAGGTCTTCTTGCTTTCTGTCAGAGCAAAGTTCTAGAAGATTAAAGACTATCCTAGGACTACAGTCCACTTTGGTCTGTGTATACTTACAGTGTTTTCAACATGCCTCCACTGAAATCAATAGAGTAAAAGACAAAAGAAAGCATCAGAGTAACCCTAACAGCCTCAAACAAGGCTCCTAAAATGGAGAAATTGAGCATTTAACACTTGCCTGTAGGCAGAAGTTCAGTTTTTAGTATTTTCACAACATCTGCCATAACAGGATCCTGGAGAACCTAGATTAGTAGTGAAATCAACAGTACTGTATTATTAAAATACTAAAAACAACAACTCATACTGCAACTCAAAGTCACTGCCAAAATAGGCAAGTGAACATTCAGCTGAAGCCATGCCAGGGAAGGCTGCATGAAAGAGGAAATTGCAGCAAGCCTTTTAGTGAGCAGAACTCTGAATTTATAGTGAAGCAAGGCAAGGCAACCTCAGTATGGACATGTTCCAGTGCAAGCTACTTCAACTTTCCTATGAAAATTTAAAACAATACTCTGACCTACAACAGTCAAAGACTTCACAGTGCATTCTGCAAAGCTAAAAGACAGCTGGCTAAACACAAATGGGCTTTGTGTTCACTTGACAGAATCATCCACATGCAAGTTCAGCAAACTCTTGTGCTGAAACCCCAGCAAGCTGGAAGGCTTAGCAGCACATTGCCTCAAAAGTAATTCTGAGCCTACTATACAAACATTTAAAACACACATGTAATGACCAAGATACAATATAAAAGTTCCAACTTTGCTGTACAGGTCTGACTGTGTCCTGACCATACAAATGTGATTTACATATTAGTTTTAAAGTTTTTCTGGTCCTCCAAGACTACTGGCTTAAGCTTTAGAATTAATGAAGCATTGGTTTATTGTTTACACTGTTTTGGTTTAAGTTTCTGAAAACCTGTAATTCTGAGAAAGGTAGCCAAAACATTGCTTATGCCACTTGGTTGCCTACTGCAGGCCCAGTCCTAAGAGCTAGTGGTTGATGGGGCAGATCATCTCCTGATGTAAGCCAGCATGGTACCGCTAATATGCCAGTGGAGCTGCGCCAATTTACATCAGCTAATAATCTGGTCATACTGCCACAACAGAAGCTGGGGGAAGCTCAGTTCTTTTCTGCATCAGGCTCTGTTATATTATCGATTTGCATGGCACTGTATGAATGCATTCATGTTTTCACTTTGATTTGTTCTGCACTGAGAGATTATTTCATAGATGTGATCTGAGCATCCTCAATGATGTAAATCACTATAGTACATTTCAATTAATTTTCTGTTTTCCCTGTTCTTAAAGTGTGCTGAGACACCACATACAAAGCCAGTAAAATTAGTTAAGTGATCACTAGATTAATCATGAAAGAAACTGATCTGCACTTCTCATGACATTCTGTAATTATCCAGCTGCATAAATGTTGTGGTTTTGGGTTTTTTTTTATTGCTACTAACTGAAAGAAGACTAAAGTACTGCTTGCCCATGGGCTATAAACAAACTGGCTACAGTACTGCACCACACAGTAGACAGATGCAGGACATAAATTAGCTGTTTCATTTGGATAAATGGTGATCTGATTTCACCCTTTTCCTGCCTAGCCAGCAATCAAGTACACAGATATATTTCCTGATTGAAAAATTAATCACATTTTATATGTTCTGAAAAGGAAGATGTATTTGAGCATTTGTAACTGCTAATATTTGTCCATTAGACTGTTCCTGTCCCATGTCTATCCTCCTTTCTATTTATACTGGCATTGATCAGCCTGTTCACTTCCAGTTTAAATTATTCAATTCTGATTTGATTGCCATGTAATTTAAATGCAAATAATTACTGTAAGGATGACATTTAGAAAAACAGCTCTGCTAAGCAGGAAGGTCTTTATTAGGCACAGGAGTCCGCCAGTAATATCAGAAGCACCCCTTTGACTAAGAGAAGTGGGAACGTATAATTTCAGTTCTTTTAAAAGATGCTCTGATTTCCCTCTGACTCCACTTAATTAAAAATCTTCTATACCATCATCAAGTTTGGTATGAGGGTAAAGCATAGGCCACTGACAGAAAGGAAGAAGGGCAGAGGAATATTTTGCATTTGGTTTTAGTTCATAAGGCTGCGCTCTAGATAACTGCAGTAAAATTATCCTCTTGTGAAATCATGTTTTTATTTCATAATGCCCCCCAGTTCTGAGCCAGGGTCTAACTGAATTAACACTGAAAAGCATCTCACACAATAAAAAAGCAGTACATTGAAGAAAGAAAACCCTCTTGTTTTAAAATAATCAAAACCAGCTCATTTTTTTTTCCTTCCCTTGCCTTTCCTACTTTTTAGGGTTAGCCAGTTGTTTTATCAGCTCTGCCATGTACGAGAAGTCTGGAGACACTGGATTGCCCAAGATGGGATTGAGTAACAGTCCCACTGTCTTTTCAAACAAACACGGTATTTTTATATGCTAGTAGTGCTTTAAAAACTTCATCAGAGATACTAAGAAGATCATTCAACACAGCTGTAATGCCAGGCTTTCACCACTGTTTTAACATCTCTAAGAATCAGAAAAAAACCTTAGTTGCTTTCTTTTAAAAAATAACATTCACTGCAAATGTTATTTTATATCACTGAATTACTGTCAGCCTTCAAAATTTAGAGACTGAGCTGCGGGTACAATAGAGTTAATTTGCTCCAAATGTAGAGCAGAAGCAGGCTGAGCAGTTCACCAAGGATTCCCTGAAGGCCCTCAGACCTGAAGACTTTTCCTAGAAAAAGATGCTGCCCAGTTTTTGCTGACTCACATGTAAGCTTAACCACTAGAGGTTGAACAGTATAGGTCATTCAAAAGCATACATAACCAGACATCCTCCCTGATGGTGCTGCAAACTAATACAACTCAAGTTTAGCTGAACACCAGCTTTCATCAGACAGGGATGTAGAAGATAGGGAAGCAGGGTTAGCGGACAAAACAGCAAATTGGCTCCTACAACTTTTCACCAAGATCTGTACGGATTCTTCTGTTATCTTCTTTCATGTTTTGTTGCATCCTTGTTTTATTTCTATTTAGCCATTGTAATCCTTCACTGACTGCAGGGACACCTCGTGGTGAGGACAGGTGAGAACAGCAGGCTGCCATTCAGTTAATTAAACCAAGTAGCAAAAGAGTGACAGATGTTTCTGCTCCTTTGGATAATCAAAATTTCACAGGCACCAACTTCCACTCCCACTCTGCTTCTGGGGTGCACATTAACACATCCAGAACACAAAACACTGACACAGCAACTTCAAGAACAAAGGACACTAAGATGTCCACCAGACCTGAACTGTGTAACAGCCCACTTGTAGCTATTCACTTGTGTTATCCAGGGGCTACAAGAATGGCCAATTCAACTTGACACTCAGTTGAAGCAGCAGTCCTCAGAGCAGCTGTTATGGCTTTCCCCCCTCCTCCTTTCTTTAATGTGCCAGCAAAATACATTCTAATGACTCACTACAAAATTTCTTTCAGGGATTTTCATTTTTTTATAAAAGGCACGCATGTGTGTATGATTTTTAGCAGGGATTCCCTTTCTCCCCACTGCAACTACACTGTGGCACTGTCACTGCAGCACCTAATCCATTATGTAATAAGAATTGCATCAGCTTGCTTACCCAGTGCAGTGACCCAATGCAGACCTTGGCAGCCAGAAGAGGAACGGTGGGATCTGTAGGTCGCAGTTTAGCGCACTCTTTGAGCACTGACACAGCATATGCTGACTGGAGGAGTGGGAGAGAGGAGGAGGAAATAAAAAAGGCTGATTAGACAATGCTGTTGGGAGCCCAAGCAAAATATGTCAGTGACATGTACAAAGAAGTGCTATGGAGAAAAGAATCACATGTCAGCAACAAGTTAGCAAGTTTATTCCCACCTCCACACGCAGACACACGTGTGTACACACACGCACACAAACACACATGCTTCCTATGCTCAGAGGAAACATGCCCAAGAACCAGCCCCGGCTCTGCACAAGAAACAGTTTTCCTTAGCTATCAATGCACTGGTTATTTTAACTCTGCCCTCCCAATACACAAGAATTCTGCTGTAGTTTTCCTTGCACATAACCATCTTCCAGTAAGCCAAGAAAGATCACAAGGAGCTTATCCTCCAGTACATTCACATTTTAGGCCAGCTCTACTCAGAAAGGTTTGTGCAGCTAAAGTAATTTGTTCAGTAGGTTGTTTTGTGTCTTGTCTAGTTCCAGGAGAAACAGAAAGCAATACAAGAAAGCAACTGGGACCCCACCATACAAAGAGTGGAGCAAGCAACTGCAGATCCAAACACTGTTCAGTGGGTGGTCCAAGCATGTGTTAGAAAGAAAGCCCATAAAACTCTTGCTGTCTTTCTGGTGTTAGGTTACCATTAACGAGGATGTTTTTTAAGATTAGCACTTACACTGCCCTTTTGTTCCAATGTGCTCTGCAAACACTCATGGCTGCCACATTTCAGATGCTTTAAAGAGGAATGAAGAAAGCTCTGGTCTGAGACAGTGATAAGAAGGCCACATCAGCTGATAAGGAGGTGACAAGAGCTGCCCTACCACAGTCTCCCAACCCATCCCACCTGAACCACAGTTTGTCTCACGTTTAAACCTTCCTCCCTAATGACCCCTGATCCACTCAAATTTTCTCATGTTTAAGCTCAAGAGGAAGTTTTATTCTCTTGGAATTTCTCCTTGCACGCCTTTTTCCTCCCAAACTCTTCCACACAGACCCAAGACACAGTGTCCCTGCTCAGAAACACATTAAACAGTCATGGCCTTTTCATATTACAGAAGAGCAGCAACAGAAGCTCGCAAAGTCAAACGATTTGCTCTTCCTTTCAGGTCCTGGCCTGATCTCCTGCTGACCCTCAGGGGCTCTCCCTACCAGAACTCTGACCAGCACAGGCAGCTGGGTCTGGTGACTGCTGCAATCCCCTGCAGCAACAGCACAGCTTCACATTTCCCACTGGCCATCAGCACTTTCCCCACTCACACCACACCAAAGTAGGCTGTGCCTGCTGGCTCCTTCCTCCACAGAACTGAAGATCCACTTCTTGCTACTGAATTCAAAAGCCTGGTTAGGAATTTGCTTGGAAGGGAACCTGGGAAAATGGAAAACTGGATGTACACCAGCCATGCCCATGTTAAGGCACAGAGGGGTTTCACAACCAATGCAGCATGGAGCAAATCCTCCTGCCTGAAAAGCTTCGGTACCTGCCTTGTGGTCTGAAGAAAAAGCAGCAGCACACCCTACATTCTTCAGGTTGCTCCCACTTACCTAGAGCATCAGGCATGATCAGTAAAAGTGAGGAAACATTTGCTAATTTAAAATTCAAAAGGCACAATTTGCCCAAAGCCAGAAGGAAGCTTGCCGCAGACCAAGGACGGAAATCAATAAACTCTGTCCTAGAGCTTGAACCATTACCTCATCCCTCTCAGAAATAAAGACAAGGGTAATTCAACCCTGAGGTACAGGAACAAACACACTGCTGTGCTCTGTTTTCACAAGGTGACTAGCATCCCTCAGAATGAACCTCCCTGACATCTATTTGTTCAGAACAAGTGGTGTCACAGGTTTTAGTGGCATCTTATTCCTCTCTCTCGCAGAATGCTACCTTCACTGAAAGCAGCTGATACCTGCAGTAGTACAATGGACGTGCTGGAAATGCAAGCATTACCAGGCTGGAACATCATCTTCTTGGCCTCCTACGTATATTCCAGCGGCACAGGTGGCTCCAGACATAAATAAATGTGACAGCAGGACAGCATGCACCATGACAACAAGTGTATCTGCAGCTGAACCCCACCAACCCTCGTCAGCTCACCATGCAAAGTGAACTGCAAGTGCCGAGTATGTAGAAGACCATACCCTGTTCAGAGCCAATGCTTGCAAGAACAGCAGCTCAACCCAGTGGTCATTTCACAGCTTCCCACCAGCATTGCAACTACAGGGAAAGCAGGAGTCCCCTGGGAGCCAGTGGCAGCTCTCCTCAACCAGCACTAGCCCAAACCAAAGCAGTGACAGGCCTGTCCAAACTCAGGCCACAGCTGTAGGACCTTCTGAGGTCTACACCAGAAGAGAAGTGATACAATCATTCCTTGCCAGTTCCTCTTGAACCCTGCTCCCTCCCTGTCTGCAGTCTGTCTGCTGAGTAAGGCTGGTCCTCAGGACAAGCCAACACCACAGCCTCCAATACCCTCAAACCACAGAGCCCTTCCTGCGTCTATCCTGTCCCAAGCTTGGTCAGGAGGTTACTGCAAAATAGTGACTACTGAATTCTGCACAGCAGAATGTCCCACCTTGTGCCTACACCCAAACGCCTCAGGCATGGAGTCACTTTATTACACATGCACTCAGGAGCTTCTGGGTTTACAGAGAGAAAGGCACAGTTTCCACATTGCTTCCAAAACATTTACAAAGTTACGTCATTTTAAAGAAGTTTATAAAATTTGCAACTAAACATATGGAGCAGACGTGGTTTTAGAAACAGGGTGACATGAAGCCTTTCTCCCCAGCTGCATTTTAAAAATTCAAGAGATATTATATAATTTCACCTTGAAAACTTCACTCCGCAGATATCTTATATAGATGATGAAAACATTAGCCAAGGAATGACAGGAGAAATAATATCCCACTCCCACAGTGACCTTACTTAGGGGAGACTGGCATGACACATAACATCAAGGTTTCTTAAACATATTAATTACAGACATTAATAGCCAAGAAAAAAATATCAAGTACTCATTACTGAATACAGATATCATTGGTTTGTAAAAATATTTAATATGAAACAGTGTTTGTGCAACACTGAAATAATCTGTTAATTAAAATGTACATATTCTTTCACTTAGTGTGGGTGGACCAGGCAGCCAAGTATATTGTTTGTGAGATTCACTGCAAGGCAATAATAATTTGATTTATTGGTGAGGCATGTTATGAGAAGAGCAGAAATTGAATTCCAAGTGAGTACATGCTTCCTACTCACGAGTGTGAGGTTCAGAGAGGCTCACATAATAATTCAAGCCAGGATTAATGCTGTTTCTATTTAACTTCCTAACCGCTGGATTATAATGACTGCACTAGAACCAGTTCCCAAGGACTTCAGAAAACTAGATCTCATTTGGCCTCATCTCCAGCAAAGAATCACAGGGCAGCTATTGGGGGAGGAGAAGGATGGAGAAGACACCTTCCCCAATGTAATTACAGCAGTCATGGTTTTGAATCCTATAAAGGAGTAAAATGTAAAGAAAAACAACTATCCAAACACAGAACACAACTCCCATTCCCCATTTACAAATTCAGTAATGAAGCATGGAAGCATACTCCTCAAAGATGCTTGCACATGAGCAGAACAGAACAAAGAATATCCTACAGTTAATTTTCTCTCTTCCTTTTCCAAATGGCTCAAGAGAACACGCCATCAGTTATGATAAACCCATAGATACTGCCCAAATGCTGGTTTTCCTAGCTTGCTCCAATACAGTTTCCATTCTTTCCCCTCCTTTGCTTTCTCATCACACCAAAGCAAAAAAAGAAAGATGTTTCACTTAAAAGATAAAACACAGATTTAAGTAAAAGGAAGAATAATTTCCAGACAGTAAATCATGCCTGATAGACTTTGACATGCCATGAACAGTTGCTCTTGTCTTGCACAGGTTCCAAAAAACTCCCTAGTTTTCTGGTTCTTTGGTAATACTTTCCAGCCAGAAGGAAAAATGTTCCTCAAGGATGGTGGTTTTGGTAGACAGCCTGATTCCCAATTTACCTGCTCATTTAGTACACAAATGAATCTCCACAACTAGTGCTGCCGTATTTCTCACACCATCCTGTCTGACTTTAAAAACTGCACTATTTCAAACAGATTGTGGGGAAGTGGAGGAAATCTTTCATCCCAATGGAAGAATGAATATTCCCTGTATCCTGGGATTCACCACCATTTAGATATAAATGACCTTGAAGCGCCCGGAAAGATGACAGAATGAGCAAGTAATTGAGAATTCTGCAATCAGTTGTTTTGGTGTTAGATTTCCACTGAATTTAGAGATTTCTGTGAATCTCTCAGCATGAACGTTATTCCCCTAAGACGTTTACTTTTCTTAACACAGGAACTGATTCTCTCCCTTTTCTTTTACCTTGTGTTTATCAAATTAGAGCCCTGGAGTCAACCAGCTTCAAATACTCCCTCTTAAAAGCACCTCTTACATTCTAAGATCTTCAAGCATACATTTGTACTTGCTAATGTGACAAACACCTCACTTCACACTTTCTGTCAAGAAAAGAGAGTTAAGCCTGAAGGCAATTATATAGCCCACCTAGGTATTCTGCTAAACAGTCAGGCATCTTAGGAAATTTCCATTTTTTGTACTATCTAAAGCACACAGGCAAACTCCCTTCTAATCTTTCCTTTGCACCAAAGGAAACCAAACTATTGAATATCCCCTAGATAGCTGACCTTTGTAACAGGATCTTTAACCAATGAATGTTCAATATTTTAACTTTCATTCCCCAGCAATGCTATTTAAGGAGCCATCCGAGGCCTCTGCTGCTCCCAAGGTTCCTGCCTGCAATACAAAGAGAAATGTACTTTTTTTTTTTTTAATGCCGGTTGCCTAGCAACCAGCCTAAGCTTTTGCAAGGATACCAACAGAAGGAACAGTCTAAATCATAAAATTTGTCTGCTGTTGCTGCAGAATTATGTATTAAATATATTTATAACTTTCCTTCTAACCTTCTGGAAAGCTGTATGTTGGCAATACAGGCATGGCTGAGTCAAACTTGAAGCTCCTTGAAGCACTTAGAGACATCTGCTTTTGCTGCACTGTTTAAATGAGGGGAAGGATTCCTTTTTTTGGGGGCAACACAGATATGAGAAGCTCAGACGCTAGCTTGTCATTATTTGGTTATGACCAGTGTGTATCAGCAACTTGCTAAGGGCTCCAAAATCAGAGTTCATGTCTGTGTAAGACTGGTTTCGAAACCTTAAAAATGCTGCCAGCACAAGCTTTGGGCAAGGCTTCAGTATCTCCAAATGCTGAGCAGCCAAGGGGAGCACAGTGACACTGCAAGGCTAGCTCTGGGAAGAGCCGGAGCCTAGTCCCTCAGAAACACAGCTGAATGACAGATGCCAAGAAAGATTAGATTATTTCCCTTTGTGTAACACCAGATACCTCCCGAAGCATTACATGGTTAAGAAAACCATTCAGGTAGACATGCACGACTTTTTCTTCCCCTTTCCTTAAAGAGGAACAAACATAATGGATAAGAGCAGAAAGGAGCATTTTGTGTACCTGAAAGCAGTTTTATCTGCCTGGCTTTGCAAGGTACCATGCTTGGAGCCTACATCCCCTACTGCCAAGCCTATCCATCTATATGGTAATTGTTCCTATGGTACCCTCAGTACGGCCTAGAGGGGGCTGGGGGAGGGTCAGCAACAATTGAACTGTTTCTAAAGTAACACAATTGCTGTCCTCAAGGCAAGCACTGGGCTGGCCGTGCTCCGAAGGGCTGGACAGCTTTGTGCCAGGCACCACAGGAACACATAACCACCATCAGCAAGCCCAGGACAATGCCTGCTGAGCACAGTTCTTGCCCCCAGGTATCTACTTCCAGCTCCACCGAGCTCCCACAGAGGCTTTTCCCCAAAGACCCCTCAATTGTTCCCAAGCTCTTCCTTTACTCACTCTTAGGCACTTCATCCCCTCAGTGAGTACACAGCTGAGGGGCAAAAGCAGATTATCCTCTCCTAGCAGATACTCCCACGCTTCCTTAAGATGGCCTAAGGCTATACCACTACTCACCCCTCTTCTCAAGAAACTCACATCCTAAAGCTCTTCACTCACTATCCAACTTGCCTTGTGGGGTTTTTTCACGCAGGGACTTTGAACATGAGTGTGAAATGTTTCCATGCACTGCATACACTAACAACAATAAACAACCACTGTACTTTAGAGATTAAGACTCATGATGGTTGAATGGGACAATTAGGGCACCCAGCACTTTTAGACTATGTAGGCTCAGTGTTCACAGAATAATTTCACAGCTATCCTCGAGGAAACCCTCCCTCACTAACCTTAGGAAAACAGTAAATCAGTATCACTAAACACAAATTTTTGCCTCTTTTGTGGTAGGTAGGAGACAGGCACCAATGTTGCTTCATGTTGTTCAAGGCCTGTATTTTAACACTCACAATGCAGATCTAGAAGACTTTCTTAAGTACCATAAATTTAAGTGAGACCCTACTCACAATGCACTTCTGAGTCTCTACTCCCAGAGAGCTCCAGTGACACTTTGGGACACCCAGGCTAGGTCCTGTGTGAGGATAGTAGGTGTGGAGGGGACAGAAATCTGAAAAAGGAACATGTAACTGATCCAGCTGGTGTGAGGCCAAGGAAATGCCTGCGAGTGCACAAGGACCCTATTACACATCCCTTGTGCTTGTAATACATCATCTAGACACTACGATAATTTTGCCTCCAACTTCAGAAATGTCAGTAGAGCTACCCTAGTCCGCAGCAGAACTGTAACCTCCACAGCCTCCAGGGAAAACTGCTTATCTGGAAAGCAGCAGCAGAGAGCAAGTCTACCCCAAGCAGCTCTCCCTCGTCACTGCCGCGAAGACCACCAAGTTTTTTCCACTCTGTAAGAGAGAGTTTGGTCCTTCATCTCCCCATGCTGCTCAATATTGGTCACTTTTTCAAAATCTTGAGACAAGCAGATGCAACTGTCTGCACTCGTTTTACTCTGGCAGCAGGACAGTGTCTCCTCTCATTGCCTGAGGACTCTGCCAGATGGCATCCGGTTATCACACCACTTGCCATGCAGGCTCCAGCCTGTCCACGCACAGCCAGGGAGCTGTGGTGCCCACTCAGCCTCCAGCTGATATTACCACACAGCCAAGGTTATTACCAGCAGAAGCAACTTAAAGCATCTGTGAAGAATTCAGGATTCAGCACCACAGGAACACTAAATCCTAAATCATTAGGATGATCTAAACCTCTTTGGCCTCTTCAGAACTGCACTTGGCGACACGGGTCATCTCCCACTGCATCTTTGCCATTGTCCAGGCTTTTCCAGCATTTCAATTAAATCTGCCTGCAAAAGTGTTTCAAATGTAATGGGGGATTTTTGTCATCTCAGTAGAACAGGCATTCCTAAGAATGAGTTAAAAAAAACAAAAACAGACCACACCATCTTTTTCATCATGCAAGCCACTGAGAAACACATGAAAGTGAAATTGCTGCCACTCCATGATTTCCACCACTTAAATGGATAAAAGACAGACAGGAAAGTTATGCTTCTCTGAGTTTTCCATTCACTGTTCTAGGAAGCCCCAAGGTCTGGAGGAACTTACTGAAGTGATGTGCCTATTTTTGTTAAGACACATGCTTTTCAGAATAATGTGTAAACTCAAGCCTACATGCAGTAATGAGCCAAGGTGGCTGGCTTGACATTCAGACTGATCACTTGTGAAAAATGACAATCACTATTTGGCAATTTTTTGGCTGGCAGAGGAAGAAACTACATTGAAATTCGACTTGATTGACTCAATCTGAATATACAAATTAAAAGTATCACCAGTCAAATTCAGTGTAGAATAGAGCACAAGATAGGATTTTATGGCACTTTTAAGGTCAGAGTTGAAAAGCCTAAAAACATGCTAAAAAAAAAAAAGAAAAAAAAAGAGAGAAACCAAAGTTTCCAGCATTTACAGGTTGATAAAACTGTTCTTGTCGTGCCCAGGATTTATGAGCACAATTTGCTGTACTGCAGAACAAGTAATGTTGCAGGATGTGAGGTTTCATTACCAAGAAATGAGGTCATGAATTGGCTGTGACTGAGACAGGTGAAAATAGATGTTTACCTATAAAAGCTCAAGCATACTCTGCATTTTGCAGTCTAGACTGATCACACTGTTTTCTCATCAGTTCTTGTTGCTACAGTGCAGCACTTACTTTTAAATTAACTCTGTCCTGCTATCAAGCTGCAAAGCAATATAAAAATGTATGCCACATCTCCCATTACAGGATGACGCATTGCAGAGTATATGACAGGAATCCTCAGGGAATACTTTGGGATTAGAAGTGAAATACTGCACAGATGGGATTGTTGGGTAAGGGAATTCCCTCTGACCCATATAGGGCTCAGAACATTTAGCGCTTTTACATCAATAGGCAAGATCAGGACATTTTACTTTGTAAATACTTAAAGTACAGGCAAAAAGACATGATGTAGTTGAAAATCTGAAAAGATAGGACAGTTAGAGAGATAAAAGAAAAAGAGCAAAACAAGTATCTAAGTACCAAATATTCTGTAACATGTAGGGAAGGTGAAGAGGCATGCAAACACAGAAGGACAAGAACAGAGCTGCCATGCAAGTTGTTAGAAGCTAAAGATCAGGCCCCACTTCTCCATACTAACCTAGGACTGAAGCACAATAATTCTCTGGATACACTTACTTTCAACCATCAGCAGTTTAAAATCTCGATTTGCCCTCCAGCAAATTACTAGAGCTACAGCATTATCTGCTGTTGAGAACCAGGTTACACAACTTGTAAAGCCAATAAACCTCCTAGACAAGCCTCATGTTCACAGTAACATTCTGTGCTTTTCTATCATGGCCTATGTAGTCACTGTCCTCAGTATCAAGGGGTCAGGCACCTGGAGGATTTTCAAAGACACAGAGGGCAGGACTGTGCTAACTCCAGCAGAACTCCAAGGTGAGCTGGACATGACATGTAAGGCCCCCACCTGACATAGGTTAGTTCAAGGTATGAGCACGATGGCACCAAGCTCATTATTTAAGTATTCCACCAGCAGCTTCAGGTTTCCTTATACGTGATTGAGTCTAGCCATTGTTTTCAAGCTTGGAATTCAATTTTGAAATGCTTGCGCTGAACTTCTGTAAAAATCTGTGAGGCTCTTTCTACTAAAGATTTCTGTTCAGCTTCCTACTGATCTAATATGCATTACCAGAGCTTTGGTATCTCATAAATCAGCCAGATCTGTCAAAAGGAGACAATGATGGAGTCTCAGAACAGAGTCAGAGTTTGCAAGATCCCACAGAAGACACCCCTGGTGTCTCATGAGGGGTCACTACATATTTGCCTAGGGTGTTCCACAGACCCCCAGTGATTCAGACTCCATACAATCTCCACAGGGCACTCTTTTCCCAGTGCTCCACTATCCTTATTTTTTGCCTCTTAATAAGAAACATGAACTTGTGTTGTTGCAACTGGATGCCATCACGTCTTGTCCTAACCACCATAGACAAGATTAACCCCTTCTTCTAAGAGCTCCTGAAGACTTGTTTCTCTGAGACTTTTCTCCTCCCCTTTAGGCAAAAAAAATAATTTCAGTCTTTCCACAGTATTGCTTACTGTAGCCTTGGTCACAACTGAATCTCTTTATTAGACTTTCTCTTGTTTTGCCATTTTTTGGAAGTAGAATGCTTAACAACAGACAGTCTTCCAAGATAAGGTCTTACCTATGCTCACAGAAGTGAAGGAATCCCTTGAGACATATTCCAAGCTTGGCAGCCACTTATACCTCACAAGACAATTTCTTTGCAAAAGCATAGATTAATCTCCTATTTCCATGCCAAACCACTATTTCCAGCTCAGCTTGTAGCCATAAAAGGCCAGTAGCAGAACAAATTTGGCAGATGAGTGCTAGCTGGTGGTCCCCACTCAGGTTCATATGGATTCCTGTACACTCCATGGGTACAGAATATAGGACCATATTAAGTGGTCTACTACTGTACAGCATCAATTTGCCTCTTACCTCCCAAAAGTGCAGGTGGAGACTCCAGCATGAACAGGCTACATTTTGTACCATCTACATTTCCTACAGGAAGTTCACTCTTCCAAGACTAATAAAGAAAAGCTCCCGCTACCTTTGCCTACCTTTCACAACCACACTTCGGCCATCTCAGTGGTTTACTGATGACTTTCACAAATACCACACTAATTTAAAAAAAACACTTATGGTAAAACACATGACCATGCCAACATTCACATTGTTTCTCTTTCTAGAGCATATTTTGCACCAAGAACTTTAAAAATATTAAGACTTACAAGTTCTCTATGAAAAAATATTAACATTTCCTTGATCAGATGGAGAAAACACAGCTTAAGTCAACTGCCCAGAGACACAAAGTGAATTGAGGGCAGTTTTAGACATCAGTTCTTTCTTATACTAAGCACATTTACGTTGAACCTCCAGACAGCGGACAGCTGTATACTGCTTTTCAACCCACAGCTATGCACAAACCCCATTTTTCTCCTTGATAATGAGAAAAAAAACACTACACAGAAAGAACAGTACTCAATACCAAACACACACCCCTGGATCACAAAGTGTAATCAGAGACTAAGAGCTCTGTCTTTTCACAGAGCTGCCTGATGGCATCTACTCCCACCAAACACATGACTCTACACATTCACAACTAATCTAGATACACTCTTCAGAGGAAAATGTGCCCTTTCTAAGTCCTTTGGTTTGAACCTTACCTTTCCACAAGCTACCATGGACAGGCCAAGCTGGTACCAGAGGTGAAATTCATCAAATGCAAACTTCATGGCTCTCTCCAAGCACTGAGAAAAGAAATTATGGAAGAAATAACAAACTTAATTTTTTTTCCTTCTTATACCTTTTGTCAAGACTGCTGCTTGGGTCAGTAAACAATCTGTTATGGCCCTGGACCCAGGTGATTTTTTTTTTTTTTTTTTTTAATGACACCATTTACCCTTCTCAGTTAATGAGATTTGCTAGTGTACATCATCACTTCAAAAGGCAGCCACTTAGTTCAAATGCCTGCATATAAATTATGTTAATGTATCAAACAGTTCTGTGTGCATTTCTGGCCTGTGCTGCCATAGCTCTGTAGCTGTTTCTGCTAATTGCTAACTAGTACACTTGATTTTCACCTTCCCTGACCAGCGACTGCAAAGAGAGGCTATGCCAGCATGTTTGGAGGGGCAGTTTTGGCAGAGCATGGAGGAAGTACCTCAGACAGCATCACATACTGCCCTCTTCTGCCCAGCGTGATGCTGAGGAGGTCGTAGACTGCAGAGGCATCCTGGAGGCTGACGGCTCGGTCATCCCGCTGGTCTGGGGCTCGGCTGATCACAGCGTCCCGGTTCGCCTGGGCAGACACAAGTGAAACATCAGAAACCAAGACCGCAAAAGAGAACTGACTCTTCCATAAGAAGCTACACCCATCACTCATAGCATTTAGTTTAAAATAATCTCAAGGTTTTTTTCTTTTTAAAGTTTATCCCAATATAAGAAAGGCGTTTTCCACAGAGGTGTTTTTTAGCCACATGAACCAAACTCAGGAAGGTAGCTGTATCTACAGAAAGGAACTGCTACCAATACCTCATCTGGATTTGTGTCACAGAATTAGAGCATTATGAAACAGACCTACCATATCCTATTTCCTCAATAATTAGAAATTCAAGGCCACCCTTAAACCATCTTCCTTGTTTCCTCAATAATTAGAAATTCAAGGCCATCCTTAAAGCATCTTCCTTATTACTTCAATTGCCGGCAACTGTGATAACTGCTTCCATGGCTGGTAATTTATCTTCAATGTCTACACCAGATTTCTTCACAATAGCATCCATTTTTGTTGTTCTTTTCTGCTCCTCACCTTTCATTTTTTAATTTGAGTGGGTTGCCTAAATAATCAGATTTGCCTGTCAAAGGAATTAGAGAACTGGGCAATGCAATACCAAATAAAATAAAAAAAAGTCTTAATTTTGCCAATCATCAGGGCATTGCTGGGCATAGATCAGGAAGAAACATTTCTTTTGACAGAAAATGATCACGTCAGAAATTTGCAAGGATGTCTCAAAATACCACACATGACAGACTCAGATTTACCTCAGGAGATCCCAACCCTTTGCGCTTTTCTGAGCACAAAGAGGGGGATTATAATTCCAGAGTAAATGGAAAAGTCCCTCTGACTTCCAAACACAGGGGACCTCACCCAGATAGCCCAGCTGCTGGGAGAGGCAGTGCTGGATGCCACTGAGCCCAAGCACTGACTGATAGCACAGACACACTGCCCCAGGCTCCTCAGCTGAAAGAGGTGCAACATCAAACACACAGGTCTAGACATCTAAAAGATCAGAAAAAATTTTTTAAATTGCCAGCAATTTCACCTCGAGCAAAGACAAACAAGATGTTCCCTCCTTGAAACAGGAAGGTTATGAGATTTATTTTATAATACTACTATAATATTACATCTATTTCTTTCTAATTGTGGGGAGATTTTTTTTTGCCCTAAAAAGGTTAAACATGGGAATTAAGTGTAATAAAAATTTCCAGAATATGCAGCCCTTAAAGCCCACGCATATTTCATTGTGATTAAGCTGCAGCTGTTTCATCATGATTTTATCTGTGTAATGCCCCAGTTCCAAGCACTCTTCATCACAGCCTCCAGCCGAGACTGCAAACACAATTACTGACAACTAACACAATCTCAACTGAGAGCTAAATGGTGACTGCAGTCAAAGGCAAGCTGACAGATCAGACCCAGTCTACAGTGTTTACACAAATAAACTTACACCAACTCCTGCAGCCACAAAAGCATTTTTCTTTTTTGTGCTACTGCAAAAGACGTAATTTGTGATTAAAAAATGGCTCAGAACAACAGATTGCATGAAAGAATGAAACCAACTTGAAAAATTCTGCAACCAGAGTACAGAGGCATAGTTTGTCTACTTTTATTAGCAGAAATAAATACGAATTTTTTTAAAAATGGATGTTTAAGCTCTGTTTGTATTTAAGATTGCTTCTTTAAAAGGAAAAAAGGAGTTAAGTAAAGGTATATACTGTATTATCCTTATTGCCAAGGGAATCCTCCTACATATATACAATAGCATTAACAGTTTTTTCTGCACCGGTTACATTGTTATGACAACTGTTTGTAGAAAACAGCTACTGAGATAGCACCCCTATGCTCTGTTATCTCATCATCAACCTCCTATTAGAGTCAGCTACAGCCTGATGCTTTTTTGGGTATCCATTGAGTACCAAGCGATGATTTTTAAGCGGATGCATTAGCACAGATGGAAAATAAAACAAAACTCAGGACTGTCCATTAAGCTTTACCACAGATACTGGTACTAGAAGAAAGAACATGACCCAGTCCTGCAAAAGCAGGAATATAGGACATATTACAAGGATGCAACATTCTGAAATTGCAGTCATACTGAACATATTGTACATATCATACCTTACCCAAGCAGACAGCAGTTAAATGCAACATATGCACAGGCATGATAAATATTCTTTACAAGAAGGTCATAAACCTGCTGATTTTGTTCAAGCTTTCAAATCTCAAAGCCATAGAAGGTCTTTGCAATCTATCACTCTCTATGCTTGCATGCATAAAAGTTGCCACTAGGAAATTCACTGTTCTTCTATCTCAACAATATCTTCAATACTGAACATATTTCCAACTGCTAATTTCAGATGCTCAAAAAAAAAAAAAAATAAAAAAAAATCAAGAGCCCACATTATCGCAGAGACATAAAAACCCCACAAACCCCAAAACCAAAAGGTTCAAACCCCAGAAGAAGCTGACTGGATGGTAGTAAGCATATGGATTGTGTCTAACACAATACGGTAATATCACCATCCTAAGGCTCAAGGTACTACTGCAGTGTTACATACAAAGAGCAGAGAAGGGAATGTGAATCACTATTTCCTGAAACAAACTCAGGAAACTGGCATGTTTCTGTGGCTTGCCTCTCACAGAAGTCAGACTGCTGTCACCCAGATCACCATTAACCTTTTTTTTTCTTTGCCTTTGTTTATGTTGTCATAAATATTAGTTTGTCAGTGAGAAATGTTCACAGTCACTGGCAAGTACAGATGCAAAACAGTTACAGAGTTACTGCAACAAAGAATACACTCATTCTGTGGGACGGGGAATTTTACCTAATGAAATGTACACAGAGAGACACTTCATTTTGCATTTGAGAATGCAAAAATTCTAAGCTATTAACATCAACATTTTTTCAATACCTGTGTTTCTGTTGTTTCAGACAACTCATTTTCCTGAACACAATTGGAAAAAAGGTTATTTGTACAACACTGGTCTCAAGCAGTGTATCAATAACATAAGCAGCAATTTCAATTTGTCCTACTGCATTATTTCCTCCTCCTCCACTATTAGCAGCAGTAAAATGCAGCTACAAATACATTTTCAACACCCCCACCATGACTATTCCCTTTAAGCTGTTCCCATTGTCACACAGACATGCTTCACAGTGCACAAGCAGGATGGAAAGAGACGATGAGTCACACCATCAAGAGAGGCTCTGTTCGAGGCTGTTTTTGTGGGATGGAGAAGGTCACCAGAGCTACCAACACAAGTTTCACCACTGGCAATTAGCATAACTTGTATTATAAAGGCAAAAATACACAGTCAATGCCTCTTTACTTGAAGTACTCCAAGGTAATCGAGCAACCAGAAATGCACCACATTTGTGTATTTTGGGATGCATTAGGCACAATTAGCTGTGCATGTAGGTGGCTCAGACATGACACCAATCCTATTTGGGGAGATTGGACACATTTTGTAGTCAGTCCAGACTTAGGCCATTGAGCATCTTCAGCCCTCCCTTCCCACAGCCTAGTGACACAGCCCATCTGCTGGCCACACACACCCAAGAGGCTCCAGGCCAGGCTGGTAGCCCCGAGCTGACCCAGTCATTGTGGTGTCTCTGAACCTGCCAGGGCACAGAACCTGGGGGTCATCACAGCTTTTCAGGTCTGGCTCCAAAGGCAGCAATGCCACCATAGGGGACTTCCAGACCGACGCTGGCTCAGACAGCAGGGAACAGGCTCTGCCTTTCTGCGCACCCGCAAGGCTGAGCTTCACACAGCTTGGACCCTCCTATCCACATACACAGTACACTTACCTGCAAACTAGATAAGCCCCCTATCCACAGAGGATTTGCTGTACATCCGTGCTGCTTATTTATGGCTTGTTTATTTCAGGAAGAAAAGAAAAGAGCCACAGCAAATCCAAACAGCCATTACTTCAGTAGTTATTATGCACACGGTTATGCTGCAGAAAATTAAATTTTACCACAGTACAAAGATGTGCTTCTTAATAAAACGTCAAGCAATCATATGAATTACAATAGAATATATTCCATGTAGCAGCCCTTCTCACAGCAATTAGCTATGAAGTATCCTTTAATTGCTCACTTTGAAACATGGCTTCCCCTGCATTTTTCTCAAAGAAGAAAAAGGAAGTAATTAAAATCTTTAATGAGTGCCTGTTGCCTGCCCCCTAATTCATGGGCATTCGAATGTTCAACTTGTGTCTTTTCATAATAAACATAATTGCCAGATCCACTGCAACCCATCTATACAGAACGGCAGCATGTTTTACACAGTGTACTGTAATAATGTAATTGGTGTGATTCAATACTACCATTAAGAGAGAAAAACAAATGCTGTGTGTGTAAGACTGACAACAGGCCTTTGAAATCATGCAATTGATGCCTTTATTGCTAAGAGCTGGGAAATATTTAGCCCATATCCTTTGGGTCTCCCTTCTGGCTGTTTTGCCTGTACTGCCAACAAAATTAATGAATTCTTCACAATGGCAAGAAACCATTCAATGGAAGAGGCTACAGACTTTTTGTCTAAGTTATTGATCATCTCTACACAGCAACTGAAGGTTTCCCTCAGGTAATATACACATAACTAACATGCAAAGAAAATATCCAGGGTTGACTGCAAAGCTGTGAAAGCTGTGAAAATGGGAAGTGGGTAGAACAGGGAAGGACAAACCATGCCCCAAGGAGCTCACAAAACTCCTTTCACAGAGACACCACAACTCATTCCACTTCAGACCAGAAGCATAGCAAATGATAACTTATCCCCTTGTGAACCGCATGGCATGTGCCTCATTTCTGATAAGCAACAGACCACAAGTTACTGGTGCCCAATTCAGATGTCTCATCAAAAGAGCCCATTATAATCCCATTATAATTGCTATCAAACATGACCGTATAGATATCTCTTACATGTTTTAGGTGTATACTAACATCTTGTACTATAGCAGAACTAATTCTGGAAACATCACCAAAAACAAGACAGACACATGCCCCCATCCAAAACAGCCAAACAACCCTACACAAAAGGAAGAGAGAGAAGCAGAAGGTAAGGAAGTTTGTTTATGGATACTGCCTTGGGTAACAAAGGCATGTATTTGCTACCAGTTATCTGGATTTAGAAAGCTATCTTCCAAGAATTTACACCCTCCTTGCAAGTTTGGAAACAAGACTTACTACTGCAAAGTAGAAGAAAGAAAGCTCTCATTCCCTGTTCTCCAGCAACTCACATTAGAACCATTTATTCAAGAGGTAATTACCAGATGTAGTGTATTTCCCACTAGAAACATCCTGCAGTCCATCTCTGCAGGTTCCAAACACGTAGTTTTGCTTTGCAAGCCGGTTAAAGAGACAATCAGATTTGCTATTGCAAGTGCACAACCATGATTTGGCAGGAAGAACAGAGCACGCAACCCCATCCCCAGTTGTCTCCTTCAGCTACCTTAGTCGAATAACCCTCAATAAAATAGTCATCATGGGCATCCAGCTGCTGTATCATCACTGGGCTTGGTGCCATTTAAAAATAAAAAAAGAAAAACCAACCCACAAAAGCCATGAGATTCTTCTTCACCAAACCTTTTGTTGGACAGTGTTATTTTATAAAACTAAGAACTGTAGAGCTAACAGGTTTTATTTATTTCTGTGCTTAAAAATACATGGGTTTAATATTATTCTGCTGAAGGCACACTCACAGCCATGAGTTTGTTCTCACCAGTAAAAAGAACAGGACAAGTCCCAGTATCTTACTTCCCCCTCACCATCTGTTCCATGCTCTCAGGCCCTCCAAGGTCAAATCGCCTTTAGGGATTCAAATCAGAGATAAGATGGGGATGACATTTCTAATCTTTGTTACACAGACACAGAATTTATTAGTTTTGGATACAAGGAGCTTCATTTCCAGTATGAGTGAATACAGAGCCAAAAAAAATAAGCCATGTTACCTGGTATGTTTGGTGGACCCCATCAGCCAAAATCCCCATTTGGTAAGAGTTGCCAGCACTGAATAAAGGGGTTTCAGAATGTATGTTGGACCTCAGATTCAAGAAGGGAAGGCTTCTAAATGCAAACAAAGAGCTTTTGCCTTTTTTTTTTTTTAAACATCAAAAGTAAACACAAAAAGTAATATGAAGTGTTCCATTCCTGGCTCTGAGAAGCTTCTGGCTAACTTTAAGGGCAGTGCAGTCAACTCTGAATACTCTTGAGAATGGCTATTAAAATAAACAAAACTGCAGCTAAGGGTTAGTCATGCCAAACCTTCTCTGTCTACACCCTGCAGCTCAAAGCACCAAAGTCCCTGATGGTGGAACCAGAACTGCTCCCATTGATAGGTGATGCAGAAGAATCACACTGCAGCAACTCACAATATGTCCTCAGCTCTCCTCACAAACAGTGTCACTGGTTTAGATGGGTTAAATGCACTAAGAAAGAGAACTAGTGGTTTAAAAATAGGTAAGTCCATTTTTTTCCAACATGTGATAGGAACACATCATTCTGCCACAGCCTGAGCTTATAAAGGCTGTCACCAGCTGGCCTTAGTCTGAGGGAGAGCATTTTCCTCCTCTCAGAAACACAACCCATCTATACCATAACTTAGGCTACAGAAAAGGAATGATAGAGCAGCCAGGAGGCCACAAACCCCCATAAAGACAGCCCTGACTGCGGCAATCTTCAGGCTGCTTGATTTGTTTCACTAGATTCCTTCATGAGAACTCTACAGCCAAAGGCTGTGACTAAATAACAGCTGGCACAAAGAAAGAACACTTGCCAAGCTCAACAACCAGGATTCTTTTCATTGTTTACTGAGATGCCTTAGCTTATGAAAATAGGTTCCCATTTTTAACAGGACATAAAGAACACAGGGGGCAACTCGGGAGAATGCCAGTGCAAAACAGGCTACAAGCTTTCACTGTTGGAATATATCCACAGAAGCATCTTCAGAGCCATGAAAGAGGCTACCGTGGTATTTGACCATTTGAAAACCTTTTACATACTTAGGCTCAAAGGCAGAGTGAGTGAAATACTGAAGGAACTCTTAATTGCTCCTTTAGAATATATTCTCATTTCATCCCACCAGAATATACAAATTGGTTCCCTTGCAATGTAAGGGGAATGGACAAGAAGTAATCACAAGCCAGAACTCTCCACCATTGAGAGCCAGAGAAGGTTTAGTGAGAAATAGGGTCTGGGTCTCAAGAACCCTCTCTCAATTTCTTTCTTTCCCCCTTACAGGAACAGTTCTGCTCCCCCATAAGATGTTATTGGGAGTCACACAGATCCTGGCAAAGTAGATGTCAGCTTCACTTTAGGCAGGCAAGTCAAACATAAAAACAGACTGAATTTCAGCAGCAAAGGTGTTCCAGGTGTACATTTCTTGAAAAAGCTACCATGTCTCCTTTTCAGCACATATTTCCTTTGAGGTTTTCTGATGATTTATGCTCCTCCCCACTATATCTTTACTCTGTGTCCCCTCCACAGACTGACAATTTTTTCTGTCCCTCCTTCCCCTAATTTCATCCCCCTTCAAAGTCATTTTGGAGTGGTAGAAGTCAGGAACAGGCATGTGAAGAAGCTGTTTGGCTTTACAGTCCTGCAAGAGAGTTAAGATGGTCTGGCTACTCTGCCTCTTTAAAAATCAGAGAGGGCAAGTACCTTTCTGGTGAGTTTTGCTCTGACAGAGCAAAGTGTCAGAGAAGCCAATGTAAATTGCATACTTCTGTTTTGTTTTAATGGGTTCATAACTGTAAATACTGGAAGAACACCTAATCCAGAAACACCAACTATGCTGCTTACTGGCCTACAGAAACATGTAATTATCACTTGCCATTGACATTCTCTCCAGGAAGGAAAATATGTCTTATTCAGTTGTTAACATTGCATCGTTAGGGAGACACCTCAACTGGAAAACTGCTTCCTGTTAACTCATTCCATGAGCTTCAGTAAGCTGTATATTTTAAAGAAAAAAAAATACACAAAACCAAAAAACAAAACTTCAAACAAACAATAAACCTGTACATGAGAAAACTCACTAGCCTACAGCAAGCTGTTATGGAAAGCATTTCATGTCATAAGTTAAACAAAATCTCCCCTTCTAAGTACCATAATGAAAATCTACAGGAAAGTATGAATTGCAAACATACGTAAGAATTAGATTGCTCCCTCTGTCCCTTAACTTAGGAAGCACATTCATGTGGTTCCTAAGTGCATTTCTATACACTTGTCCTGAATTTTAGTTAGAACAAACTTGTGGCAAGGCTGATGCAAGATGAAAGCTCAGACGTTCCATTTCCCCAAAGTCAGAAATACAGTTACATGGCTCCTGCAGTGCTCTGCTACAGGATCTTCTAGTATTTGTTTTATATGTAGCAGATCAAATTGCCTTGGATCTTCCTCCAGGAAGTTCCTATATATTGGAGGCAGCATTTATGCATACACAAACTTACTTATTTAACCTTGAAATCAGCACAGCAGTCCAGTTTCTATCAATAGCATTTTCACACTATTTCATCCATAACCTAACTACATGACCGTTAGCTCACCATTTTACACACTATTGGATAGGGTTAACTTTCACCTCCTCAGCAGAACAAGACTGTAGAGTTCAAGGTTCCACAAGGCGTAATTCCAGAAAGGCTGGAGCAGCCAATACGGCCACTGCTCCAGACCCTGATCTTCCTCCTGCTTGGATCAACCCTGACAAGCCACATTGACATGAGTCCATCTGATTTTAATGGAAGTGCACATGATATTCTACAAGCCCTCACTCCCACAGTCTCCACTTTCAATGATGAAAAGCCCTTCCAACTAATTGAAGCAAAGCCCTTGAAAACACAAAGCAGATGTGCTGCAGAGGTTTAATTTAGAAAGCACTGGAAAGCACATAGTAACACTCAGATGTACATGATTTTGAAGTCAATTTAATATTTTGGGGTGTTTTAACCTCTTTAATTTTTTCCTTGAATTTTAAAAGCATTTTAAAAGGCAATAATAAACTGCCGTGTTCTGAAGAGGTTTGTGGGGAAGGGGAAGGACTTGAGCCAGAAGAACTAGAGAAGAAAACCTAAAGGAAGCAAAAACAAAAAAGTTTCCACAGCATCTCCTTTCAAGATGTCTAAAAGTTATTGAGAGTTTCTAAGAGGGTCATTGATGCTCCAAGGTTTTGAAATCTCACTTTGAGGTACAAGTGACCACCCTGTATTTACAGCAAAATACACATTCCTTACACATTTTCAGAAAACATTTCTTACACATTTTCTATGTTTGTGTTTTCTCAGAACATGAAAATTATCAAAGGTTACCATGAAGTTATTTTTCCTCCAACCTTTTCCTGCCTCTTAAATGGATTTTTTAAAGCCAGCCCTGTTATACACAGAAGAAATCTAATTATTTCGCTGTCGCTTATTATGAATGTTTCTGCATGTCACTAGATTCCCTGTATCATTGCATCACAAACTGTCAAAGATCACTCCAGACTGAAACAGCCAAGAACTGCAGACTAAGGCATGAAAGCAGAGTATTGTATCCTGCAATTCCAAACAGCAAGTAGCACCATCATGCCTGGCTTTAGGCAAGGCTCTCTTCCTCATTATTGATCCATAAATCTACACAGATGTTCTGAATGGAAACATCTGTCTACTGACAATGTATCTGGATGTCACAACCTGCATGCAGCTACGGTGAATGCAGTCCCTTCTTGACAATTCCCAAAACTCTTCACTGATACTCCATTTAATAAAAGTGGTGTCACTAATAAAAGAATAGATAGCATTTTCTGCTCAGCACCTCAACCCTTGCTTCTGTTTGTCTAGGGAAAATTCTGTAAACAAAACCAACCAGGAGACATGGAAATGCTACATATCCCATTGCATAATAATACTACAAACTCTTTTTGGCTTACCATGGATTCACTGATTAAGAGGAGGAGAAGAGCCTCTTCTACGTTGTCTTGAGGGCAGTATGCACTGAAAGAGAGAATACATTTTTCTGAGGAAGGTCAAGAGTTATCCTGTCAGCCTCTTTCTCATTTCACAAGAGAAGAGGTAACTTGAAACATGTCATGCATAATTCATTTGCTAGGCAATACTTTCTTTGCAGGTTCACACAATTAAAAGCTCTGCAATATATCTTAGATGAGCTATACTGAACCATAAATAGATTATTTCAAATCCATAGCAAAGACAGCCCTTTGGTTAGATCTTCTTTCTGGGAAAAAAAACAGCAAACAAAAATCAACAGTCAAAGTTTAATGTTTTATTTTTCCAGCAGACTTTTTAGTGGGAAGTTGCAAAACAAAACACAAAACTACTACATGAATCAGTGACATAATCAGCAGTACCAATGAGTGTTCAAACACACTCCTTCCTCCTTCCAATAAACTGAAATTAAAATGAACACTTACTTCTCTTCTGAGTACAGCTCAGGCCTCCGACAAAGATTGCTAACATAAGACTGATATTCCTTGTTCATGAACTCAGGAAGTGGATCAGATAAAGGGCTCCAGTAACAGTCTTCACTGAGGGAATGGAGAAGTACTTGGGCTAACTGTTTGGCTGCAGTCTAGAGATCAGTAAACAGTACAGAAAAAGACATACATCAATGAAGCCTTCTCCAACACAAAAGATTCACCCCTCCCTATGTTCCACCTCATGAAGGAGATGTACCAGCATGACAGTACCATTTTCAAAAAGCTGGAGAAGCAAAATCAGCTGCTAAGGTCTACAAAAGTGTCAGTTGCTTCCCTCCTCAGAAAAGACCAGACTTTTGTATTTACATGATTGTGTTGCAATGCTTTAGGAAAAAAGAGTATCAAAAGAGCCTGACAGCAAGGGATTCTTTGGTGAACAAGGACAACTGATTGGCATATGGATTGCTGAGACTATCTCACAATAGTTACTGTATCAGAGTATGATGACACTACACTGTGTTCTCAGCCTAAGCATTTTGTATGAAAGTTCAGAACCAGAGGCTACTTTTGTGTTACATTTAAAGATCAACCTTTTATCTGTTAATATCACTCTTCCCTGTAGACTTTTATAGTTTCATCTTGGTACTGCTTCTCTCTTCCTGTTACAGTAAAGAAGGGAGAAGATGCTTAGGAACTTTATATTGAGAGAGCAACATCACACACACTTTTTTTACCATCAAGTGGCCAAAGATCCCTAAATGCTTGCTTTCTACTTCATAAGCATAGCTGGCAAACTGGGCCCAAAAGGAGGCAACTTAACTTCACTTAGCAAAACCATCTTTGGCATTTGCCCTTGTCTGACACCCATCAAATCTTAATTTCTTGCACCATAAATAGCTGAGCATGCAAACAAGTTCAGAGACATCAAACTGGGTGGTGTCTTCTGTGAATTCTAAGCAGCACACCACTCTAGGCTGTAAAGTAAATACTGCACAAAACAGCGGGCAGGCTGAAACATCAGCCCTTCTGTCCTGATACTTGTAAATAGTATTTTGCAACTTCTCTGACTACTGGATATGTATTCTATATGAAAATTTACACTTTGAGATGTGTTACAGGCCCACCAAGAGTCATTTTCTTTTAAATACCAGGACAGATATGTAGATGTCATACCTCAACATCTATGTGATCATATAAACCACACTCAGATTAAAATTCCTATAATCAGTTTCAAAAATATAACTTGTTTTGATGTAAGGCTCTTGATTTTCATCCACCTCACCACACATGAATTCACTGAATTAGTCTAAAATGCAATCATAGCAGCGTGCACTGCTTCTTAAACATCATGAAGGGAGGCTTCATAGATGGCAGTGATCTGAGTGTATAATGGTGTCTCAAAGAAATATTATCACATACAAGTCCCTGGAAACCCCAAGACCTTCCATGCCCCTCTACTGACAAGTTGCAGAAAGCCGTCTGTTTTTAACTAAGCTTTTCTATGCTTTTTATAGCAACTAACTATGAGCAAAATGGCCTAGGGCTCTGCAACATTAGCCAGCATCATTTTATCGTCTCAGTGTGTAATTATTTAGTCAGTTTTACCCTGAGGAGTCAACTCTCCCATATTTTTTTCCTAGTCTTAGAGGAGAGGGAAAATAATATGCGAGCAACAGAAAGATCTCTACTTGTTCACACAGAAGTAAGAGTACAGTTTGTGGTAAGCCATTCAAAAGGCAAGCACCAAATACTTCTAGTGTCTTTAATTCTAACATACAGTACAGTAGCTGTGTAAATTAGCTCCACTCTTGTTTTGAATAAGACCAAACAAACCAGAACAGGCCAAGACTCTGATTTATGTTATTACTGCCTTTGACTAAAAAAGCATCATTATGCTTGAAGAACACTGTGATCCCACAAATTGGGGGGGG